>VDFB02390989.1:0-16524 GCA_007258455.2 Sequoia sempervirens | reverse complement strand
CCGGAGTGGGATAGTAGCGACCATAGGGCGGAGATCTATCTATTACAACTTCAAATGAAAATTGAACAACACCAATTCAAAGCAACAAGCTGGAGAATGACTGCCAGTACTACTGGTCAGTTTACAATATAAGATCATATGCCTGTCAAGATGTTAGAACCGGATATATGATTCATGCAATACATTACAATCTCTTCTTGGCTGAATTCAATAAGCCATAAGAATCATTACAACTTTTACAAATGACAATCTGTTTTTTCTGTTTCCACAAATCTGTATATTGCTGGTTAAAAACAGCAGCCTGTGAATAGATACAAATACTTGTAGCTCCCTCACAACTCACTCAAAAGGCCCAAACCAAGATGCAATAGACCAATATGATGAATGCGCCCAATTTAGAACCTTAACCCCGACTCCCAACGCAATGAAATAACAATGCACAAATCCCAAGAACTCTAAAAGGTACGGCCTTAAGGAAAAAGGCGATTTTCTTTTTAAAAATAATGCAAGCTCTATAAAATATGAAAATTGGAGAATATGATGGCTTCCGACAAACAAAAGGAATGAGCTAATACCCAGAAAGACTAATTTTGTATTTTCCAATATATGAGTGAAACATGCAATCTGCTGTGTATAAAAAAATGCAATAAGCTGAAACACTAAAATACTCAAAACAGATTTTCCAATGCAAAACTGAACACAATGAAATAGCTAAGATGCACTCACAAGTAGACTAATAATCATCACTAGTCGTTGTCTTTCAAACGAGAAGAGATGCCCAAACTAGGAGGTCTTCATCCCTCGAACAATCCAGAATCAATCCGGCAGCATAACGGTGTAATTTCCAAGATAACCAAAACTGATGCACAAGCCCTCTTTTTATAAGTTTCGTTTGACTTCACGAAACCCTAAAATCTTCTTTTAGGTCAAATCCTTCATCTCCTCAAGAAGGCGTACTTTCTCTTCCAGGCATTAAGAATTGATATTTTAATTAAATATCATCTTTTTTGAAATAAGCGCCACTCAACTTTTATTTTGACTTAGGAAATATTAAATCATTTCTCAATGAGGGCGCCACCCTCAAGGACCCACCTTTTAAACACAACATTAAGTTATTAAGTCTAGGCCCAAGGTCAACATTAAAATATAATATTTAAATGTGCCTTTTAATGAAATAACTTAGCTTATCCCTCCGGAGATGCACTGAAGCCAAAACTGAGTCAAACATCTGACCACTGAAATAGGAAGTCAACCGAGCTGAACATCATCTGACAAGCTGCCAAAAATAGAATTTACTAAAAATAGTAAATTCCAAAAAATCCTCTGAATGCTGAGACGAACATACCACTGCGAAGCCCTCTGAAAACCCAGAAGGAATCCGCCATTAAAACTATCATCTCCGAACAATGACCTCCTCAAAATTAGGAAACCCTAATTTTAACTTCCGACTAGCCTCCGGGTTTCCAAGGAAAGGCTAACGGTCACAGAAACTGTCAGGCTTGAAAAGGGGACATTACATTGTTAGTCTAGTTGTGAGTTTGCATTTGTATTTGTGCTTAGTATTCAATTTGGTCTTGTTGAGTAAGTTGCATGTTAGTGAGTTTTCTGTACTTGCAGTTTTAGCTACAGCAGATTTGAAGTTTTAATCATATCTCAAAAAATACAAAAAATATCATTGTGGGTATTAGCTTGTTGCATGTGTTAGTCTTAGGCGCCCTTATGCTCCATATTGCAGATTTTAATATTGTGAACTGAATTTTTAAAGCCAAGTCGAGTTTCTCAGCTGGGCCGTACCATTTAGGAACATTGGGATTTGTGCATAATTAATATATGGGCTTTAGATCTGATTTCAGTGTCTCATCCTAGGCGTGTGTTTGGTTAAGAGTTAATGCATTTGATTTCAAGTTAATCGGAGGTGATTCATGGAAGATATGAGCATTTTAGCAAGTCCTTAGACTGCTGTTCTAAACATTTAATGAGCAGATTGTAAAAGAAATCAGAAATCTGTATCTTGATACTTGAAGGCATTTGGTTTTGTATTACTATGCAACGTAACGTTGGAATTCCAAATGATGTAATGCTGATCCTTTAAATTCATAAGACATTTGCAGGCAAAGGCTCTTTATTTGTAAAACTGACAGTAGTACTGGCAGTTAATTCATTATTGCTTAAATCAGATTGTGTTCTTATTTCCATTCAAAGTTATTGTAATAGTGAGATCTCCGCCCTATGGTCGCTACTATCCCATCCCGGGTTAGCAAGCACATTCTGGGTGTTGAGTAGTTTCATTTCTCAGCATCTCTCTTTCAAGCATCGTTTGTTTTCGCTCCGTCATATGGTCGCCCCTCACTCTGCTTTGGATTGGGTAGCACATACTTGGCGTCGAGTTCCTTTTCCAGCATAAGCAGTTTTAGATCCTCTGACCAATGCTCACCATCACCGGTGCCATTCTGGTTAGAGTTGCTTTCTTGCACGTTTTGGTTTTCTCATCTAACCTTAACGGGTGCACTGCTTTGTAATGTTGTTAATTGTAAATTGAAACGAAAAAATTTGGCTCGGAATATTTCAGCGGCCCCAAACTCAAGCATATTGTCACCATTGTTTGTTGATAAAGAGTCCTCATCAAGTTCCATTTCATCATCTAGATCAAAGGGAAATTCATCCCACACAGGTTCCTTGTCTTCCTTAGGTGCCATCACACCCGGATCCCAAATGCTAAAAGGCTGATTGTTTTGATCAAGTGGAAAGTGTTCTTCGTACCCCTCTTGGAGTGGTGACTCTTGGAATAAGTCACTATGATCAAAAGCCATGGTAGCCCCCAACTCACAACCGAGATTACTATCATTGGTATGATGATAAGGCTTTCCAATAGGTGCTGTTTTGAAGTTTTCAGTAGCATCAAACTCAACATTAATAGTAGCAACCTTCTCAAAAAGGTCATTCTGTAGTTGTTCCATGCAAGCTTCTTCTCCTATGGCAAACTCATAACTTACTTTATGTTCTAATTTTTGTATAGCTGTTGAATTATCATAAACACCATCACTATGGCAATGGTCATAAGATGACTCAATGGCACCACCAATGTTGCCCTCAACCTGTTCCTTACTAGTGAACTCATCAGTCTCAAAACCATCATTGAATGGACCCAAAATTGGATGCAAGACTGCTGTTTTATTCTTTTCACCAAACCAATCTTCATTGTCTTTAATCACATGCAAGTCTAAAGGAGTGTTCTGGGGCTCTTCCACACACTCTTCAAACGGCAAAGTATCTTCTTCAAACCCATAGTCATTTCGATGTGTCATGTGCGTGTTGCTTGTGCTATCATCCAAACTTGTTGACTGTTTTTTCTCTTCGCCGTGCTTACTTGTGGGCTGCAACCCACAAATAGGCACTTCTTCTTCCTTCCTTGACCCTTCAGCTTTGTCATGTTCTGCTTCCCTTTTAATCATTTCCTTGATGTAGTTGACCATAGCCCGCATCCCAGGTTTCAAAACTACCACACAACTCAAGAAAGAGTCAAAAGAAACATAGTTCTTAAAACCGTCTGGCATGTTCTGATATTCTTCACCGAGAATGGAAGCCTCATGTTCACATTGCCTCTTAAACCTTTCCATTGCGGCAACTCAAAAAAATATATATGTATATTTTTATTTATTCTCGCAACAGGATGGCAGGAACTTTGGCTCTGATACCACTGTAACATACACCCCTGTAATTTCTTTTGTAATCCCCTGTTTGCTGGTTGCTTGTTCAATGATGTGTTTGTGTATGTTTTTCAATGAGTTTGCAAGAGTATATAACATAAAGAGCAGATTGCAATGAACAGGAAATACAATAAACTAAACCCTTTCAACATAAATGGAAACAAACAACATGAATACTTATTTTCTGTTTTATATTAGAACAATACAATGTTTATATCAGACCTGGTAAAGCTTGATACAGCAGCAATGAAGCTTCCAGATTGGCACCGAACAACACCAGGCTTTTAATCTGCAAACACCTTATATTTCCAGCATCTAGTCCTCCTTTCTCAAGCCCCAAAACCCAGCAACTGGTGACCAACACATACTGGTCAAATCTGAACTTTCATGGCAGCAAGGGCGTCCCCTCTTGAAGGTTCCATTTCCTCCAATAAATTCAAATCCTCATCAAAAATCACAAATTTGTGCTTGCAATGAACGGAAGGAGATGACTCTTCTAATGCACCAATACCCAGTTTGATTCTTCAATCCATTTTAGAGCTGTGAGCATAAACATGAAATCTGGTCCAAAAGTGCAATGCCCAAAAAATGCAAATTAACACACCAAAATATTCACAAACACTCCAAAACTGGAAACTAGCAAGCCACACCAAAAAACTCTTCAAAATACTGATGAATCTTCTCTTTTAAATCACCCAAATCGAACTCTGTGAAGCACTGTATGATCTTTGTTGTAGAATCACTCTCTATCTGATTAGGGATAATATTTCACCACCGAAACCAGCCCAAGTGAAGAGGGTTTTTGTCCTCAGTTTGCAGCACAAACACTCTAGAAGAAATCCAACAACATTCTATTATGCTGTCAAAGCCAAGATGTGAAAATGAAAGTCAAACTCAAAATATAAGCAATTAGGGCGATGGACCTCAAAAACTTCTTAATTCCTCCCTAAATCATCAACGACCTTGGGCCTTTTTAAAAATAAAACATTTTAATTTATTTCTCTCCATAGGCATCCACTTCAAGAAGCAAATATAATATCAATTTATCTTTTAAAAACAACTTTAAGTTGCTTCACTAGGCTCAAGGTACTTTTCAAATGACCACTTTTACCCCTCAACTATTTTATAATATAACTTTGTAAAATGACTTAAGTGGTCGAAATAATCAAATATTAAATACTGCAACCTTAGGCTCTCCGAAAATAAACTAAGTAATAATATTGCTGCGTATAAACTGGCCTGGGACCAACTCCCCCAAAGATGACTTACCATAAATAGCATTGCTATAAATAGTAAGTATGTGCCAAACACCCAAATTGAGTGAACTGAAGAACCATAGAAGAATACTGTGACCAACTGAAGATAGCAACATCATGACCGGCCACTACGTCGCAACTTACTAAAAATAGTAAGTACGGAAAAGGTTGTCAGATGCAGATGCATGTCATAGCACTGCGAAGCTCTCTAAAAACCCAAAAAGAATCCAGAAACCAATCTTGCATGCAAACCCCTGGTTGAAAGGCATGTCACATCCCTCTAAAGCTCTCTGAAAAGCCAAAAGGAATCCATAAACCAAATTGCAAAACTTCGACATGCAAACCCCTGAATCCAACAAAGAGACCTCCAAACAGCTAGAAACCCTAATTTTGCCTTTGACCTACCTACGGGTGTCTAGAAATAGGCCAACAGTCACTGGGAAGTGTAGTGCTAAAAATGGGTACATTACAGATCTATTTCAAATCCAAAGAAATATTGTAAAATTATACACATTAGGATCCAATAATACCTATAAAATGAGTTTTCCTTGTTTCTTTTCTTTTTAATAGTAAAAAGCGTGCCTACCTAATGTTACACATATTATTTTGGTGAATTTCAAGTTTTTACATGTAATTTGAGTCTATAGTATATATTCATTTTCTATTGTAGTATATTTTCAGAAAAACCCTTAATAAAATGAAAACAATAAATTGAATTGTCAGGCTGATATTGGTCTTGCAATGGGAATCTCGGGAACAGAAGTTGCAAAGGAAAGCTCTGATGTCATTATCTTAGATGACAATTTTTTATCAGTAGTCAAGGTAAATCAACTTGTCTATTACACGTCTTTTTCATAGTGCCAGCATGAGTATATAGAAGGATTTATATAGTGGAATACAATAAGTTGTATCAGTAATTAAGTTTGGGTACTCAACAACAAAATGATTTTTTTTTTAGAGCTTATGTTTATATATTGATATTAAGTTTTCTATATAGATATTGCTAGATATTTGAAAATTAACTTTGATTTCTCTTTCAATTTATTAGATGGTGCGTTGGGGGCGTTCAGTTTATGCAAATGTTCAAAGGTTTATCCAATTTCAATTAACAGTCAATGTTGCAGCTTTAGGAATCAATTTTGTTGCATCTGTGTCCAATGGTAATGTGCCTTTAAAAACAGTACAGGTAGAGATTGATCCTATGTCATCTTGGAAATTCTTACCTTCAAAATGCATTCAAAGACTATAATATCGTTTTTCTTTCAAATATTTTGAAGAAATTTTATATCATAATTACTTGTGTTTAATCTATATGGTGCTATAGATGTTATGGATAAATTTGATTATGGACACACTAGGGGCACTTGCACTAGCAACTGAACCTCCAACTGATGATCTTATGGAAAAACCTTCGATCGGGCTCAGGTATATGAAGTTGAATTGCAAGACTAATGTTCTAGTTATTTCAAAAACTGGGCTTGGGTATAATTTAAAGTTTTGGGCAGAAGTAGGATTTTTGGTAATACCATGATCAATGCCACAGGGATCCTCTTGTTACAAATCTAATGTGGCGAAATATTCTTGGCCAGGTAATTCTATTTTTTAAGAACTCTTTGTCTATTTAAATAAAATAATTCAAAATTTTGCGTTCTTGTGAAAAATAGAAAGATTATTTATTATGAGTTATTTATAGCATGTAAACTATGAAATAGTGTAAAAGGACAGTTCATGTTTTTGTTAAGAACTAGCACAAATTATTGAGAATTATTATAAGCCTTTATTTGGTAATCATGTCGTGTTGAAATTAAGTTGATCCAATGTTTACAAATTAAACAAAAGAGTTTTCATTTGTTTGTTCCCTAAAACTTATACTTACAAATGTGAGATTTTACATAGGTTTTGTAATCACTTAAGTACTAATGCTACAATGAAAAAAGCACATGATACTATTTGTACTGTTAGGAAACCGGACATTCAAAAACCCTTTTGGCTTTGATAAATTCTCTTTGGTTGGATTTGTTTCTTGGTATATTGGGGCTCATTATGTGAAGTGTGGTGTTTGAGCTGGTCATTAAGATTATAACCATGAGGCAGGGAAAAGGGATAATCCAGAAAAATGTAAAAGAAATCCAGAAAGAAGAAATATACCTCAGAAATACAAAGCCTAACCTGCAAAACAATCTTTAATTTGTGGATTCATCCTTCAATATGATTCCAGTGAGTTATTACAATCCCAAGAATGCTGCTTGAAAGTTCCCCTAAAAGACACAAGTGCAGCTTCAAACCTACCATGGCATGATCATAACCATTGGATGATCTTTCATTTGGTGAAAAATGAGAGGATAGATTTACTTTTGATCATTTTAGGGTTAGGGTGCTTGCTTTTCTTTTTGGTCTGTGTATTTTTCTAAGTTGCTTATGTTTAAATGTGGCTTGTGCAACTGTGCACATTGAAATATGAAAGAATTGGTGAGAGAGTTTCTAGGCAAATCAACACCCATTTTGGGGTCATCTATAAGCCCTGGAAAGCCATTCCTTGAGAAACCAAGAAATGTGCCTGAGAAATGCAGCTGAAATGAAAAGACACATTTTATGGTTCTTAGCTGGAACGTTGTTCATTCTAGATGTTTTTCATCATTTCTCAATTTATCCTAGAAATTTTAATTTCCCATCCCATTTTTGTATAAGAAAGATTCCATATATTCTCCATGTGGTTGACTGTATAAGGACTGTACACATCTAGCACTGTAGCCTTAATACTACAATAGTTACATATGATGGTGGGCATTTCCAACAGAGTATCTCCTAGTGACTTGTAAAAGTGAATTCATTTATAAGTGATGGGTATTACTGTCATCTTTACTTAAGATGTCGAGTTGGTACTATTCTAGTACTTTCGATAGGACCAACAATTGGAAAGAAGTAATTTTGGTGCATCTGCAATTAGAATATTTTCATCATTCATGTTACGCACACCTCTCTATTGTGGCACTCTCTGTAGTGATAGAGGTGGTTTATTTATTTCTTACTAGTGACTTGAATGGGGAGATGTATGGATGATCTGTTTTCTGGTGCAAAAGCATTTTGATTTAGCAGTGGATGCCATCTTTCAAAGTTGGGTTTGCATTCATCAAATGAACCTCATGTATTTCATTCCTCTCTGTTTCAGATTTGTAAGAAAAGAAAAATTGAACGTGGATTATGTTCTTGACATCATATATATATATGCTGATGTCCTTTTTTGCCAACTTATTAGTTTTATCATATATATTTGTTGGCGCAACAACTAGCACCTCTGGAGTAAGAGTTGGTACGGATAGCTATGCACACTACGCAATGAGTGCTCTTCAAATTAGGAGGGGAAGCTCCCTCGTTGTGCTTTGACAAAAATACCTGCAAAGGGAAATAAACTAAACTAATTCCTGTCTTTTTGTTTCAGCTGTAGAGGTACAAGGCTTTCTCGAAAACTATATACGTTGCAGCTGAGAATTTTCTCTGGTTTCGCAGATTCACTAACTACAACTAAACTTAATAACTTAAATTCTATCCAGTTCCCTCAAGAAAACAGAGCATGAGAAAACGGGGCAAGGTTATGACTATCAGACGATAAACGGATTCAGATTCTCTACTTGAAGGCAAGGTGGCGCAACTATTATGTCAATCTGAACAAGTTTATTAGGCACAAAACAGATTTAAGAATTTACCATGATAATCTCATGAAACCCTATGTGGCATAACACTTAATCATAATAGTAAAGACTCACAAAACAGATTTATCATCACAATCTCGTGAAACCCTATGTGGCATAACACTTGATCATAACGGTAAAAGTTCACAAAACAGATTTATCATTACAATTGCATGAAACCCTATGTGGCATAACAATTAACTGTAATGGTAAAGATGCACAAAACAGATTTATCTAAACTATGGAAAGAGTTCACTATCACAATCGCATGAAACCCTATGTCGCATAACAATTAACTGTAATAGCAAAGATGCATGAACAAATACCAAAAGAGTAATATTGAGGGCAAGGTAGGCGTAGCATATATTTCTCTCTCAAGCAAAAGTTAATTACAAATGAGCAAAAACTCTTATTTATATACATCAAGGTGTAGGGAACCCTAAAATCACCTTGTGTTAACTACAGTCTCGCAAATGCATGCAAGATTAATTATTAAACCCTAATGAAGTAAACTATACAGTTAACTGGAAAGCTACCATCAGTTAACCGGTACAAATAACCTAAAATGGACCATGTGCAAGCATGCACGCCCTTATTTAAAGCAAAGCACTGGATACTACCTTCGCTAATCGAAACCCTAACCCTAACTCCTTCGCGGTTGATAATTCCAAGGACGATAGCATGTGTTAAGTCAGTAAACTCAAGATCAAAGTCGAAGTTAACTGCCGCTTCATGACTAACTGAAATTAACCGCAGGGTTCCAACCGGCAGATCACTTCCATGTCAACTCGGTCTAACACTTCGACCAAGAACTCATCGATCTCTTTGTCATCTGGCACTTTGACACTGCTCAAAACAACAGTCTGCTTCTTCAGTTCTCTGCCACTTTCTGTGATCGTGTGCATGCCATCTTTACATTCTTCAGTCGCCTTCCTGAGACTGGCTGCAATCATTGAAACATTCTCTAATTCTAGGGTGCTATAGGTTCACCTTCAAGGTTTGCCATGAATCACTTTCTCAACTCGTTGTACTTTGTCCAACTTAACATTGCCATGCCATCTCTTCAAGAAGATAATGACACGGAATCAACGAAACCGCTGACAAGTGCAAGGACTCCAACCACATCATCCTTGAGTGAAAACAACTTGGTAGAAATCTTCTCACATATTTCCATCCTGAGAAGGTGCTGCTCTCTCCAAGTAAAAACTTTTTCTTGATCCTCGACCAACTCCAAAGCATCATATGCAACTGACAACTGAGATACTAGAACACGATCCTTCGCCAAACTCTCTGAAACTGCAATCTCAAGTGACTGAACACCCTGACGAAGCTTATGTGCATCACTTCTCAACTGATACATATCTGCAAGAAGACACCGACCAGCAACAACTAAACTATCAATCCAGTTG
This sequence comes from Sequoia sempervirens, assembly GCA_007258455.2. NCBI lineage: Eukaryota > Viridiplantae > Streptophyta > Pinopsida > Cupressales > Cupressaceae > Sequoia > Sequoia sempervirens. The sequence goes on along the minus strand of VDFB02390989.1, from coordinate 6,463 downwards.
TCCAAAAGTCTGCCATGACTGACTAACTGATCCAATTTCGCTTGTTCTCAGAGGGTGTACTCGAGGAAGAACAGTGCTCTATTCGATTTCCATGAACAAGATCAGAAATGTACCGATTTGTTGACTATTTTCAGCCTTGAGGCCTTATCTTCCATCTTTCGTGATGCGCTCTTCAAGATTATTAGTGACGATCTTAAGAAGAGTTACATCTGTCTCTCTAGTGGTCCTGCCAAGATTTTCCTTAGTGAATGTAAAGTCACCAACTTCGACTTCATTTAAGCTCTTACCCTCTGGAGGAACAACAACTTCGATAACAATCTCTGATTCTAGAGTTTTCTCGATATGCACTTGTTTCTTTATCTTCTTGTTCGATCTTCTCTGATAGGGTTCGCCGAATTCAGATAAATCAAGGTTGTATGAAGGTTCACACCTCTGTCTTCCCAAAGACTTCTCGAGCCAACAAGACTGAACAATATTTTCAATTCGAGGAGAGACTGTCCCTGATGTATCAACCTGTGGTGGTTCAGTTGTCTCCGATCCTGCTTGAATTGGCGTCTCAGGCTCAGAATCTATGTCAATAGGTTGTATGTGAGGCGAACTAGGAGGTTCAACATGAGGCTCAGCCTGAATAGCTGTCTCTACTGGAACCTCAGGAACACTCTTAACCTGTTTCTGCTTCCTCTTACCAATAGCTCTTTTCCCCATGTTTCCACTAAGTCTAACCCCTTCAAGAGGTATTATAATGGCCTTGACTCGAGGTCTTGCCCTAGAAGTAGAAGGCAACTAAGAGAAATCCTTTTACGGCTCACAGAACTCGACTTCCGCCTGCTTGCTCTCCAAGAACAACTTTAGTCTTGATAATCCATCTGAAACCTCCTCGAGAAATATTGGTTCCAGCATACCAATCGAGCGTAAGGGTCACGAGCAACTTGATCTTTGACATATGAATTGAGAAGAACTTTCCATCATCATCCGATAGACCATCAACATCTTCTCGATAGATAATCGAGAGTCGACTGAGCAGTGAGTCTACAATAGTGACAACGACGAACCTCGAATTCATCTTCACAATTAGCCCAGAAATCTTCAAGTGTTGGCATATGTGCAATCCCTCGCTCTAACCGATCTGCATAATGACCGAGAGGATCATAGGAACGCCTCTCAGTATAAGTCTTGAGTTTGAACCTTTCTATCTCGGTAGACATAAACCTGGCATCTGTTGCTGCATTGCATGTGAAAATTCCCAATGTGAATGGAAAATTAGCCGCAGTCTTATGACGACTACGAAGAAAGAAATGGACATGCTGCATCTGTCTGAGGAACTCCATAAAGATAATCTTGTCTGACAGATACCTCGGCAACATCAGGGGCTCTCCAACATATCCATAAACTCGGATGTATGTGAAAGTAGGGAACTGGATAAACCAATCCGCCCAAGTCTCCATTGCTGATTTGGCCTCGGCAGAAATACGAATGTGCATCTCGTCATCAAGATCTCTAATGGTTCTCATAGAAAAGTGGTCGTTCACTGCTCGGAAGTCCTGCTCAGATTGAGAGAACTCCAACTGAGGATAATACTCATGAACACGCTGAACACCGAGAGTGCCATTAGTTTTAAGAAGCCTGAAGCTACCTTGAAATGCAACCAAGTAAACCAAGTAGGATATCATATGAAACTCGTGATACTTGAGAAAGTTAGTAATTTGCTGATGTAAGCAATCACTAATCAACATAGCCCAGTCAAAATGCTCTGTACCATCAAGAATTCTGGTAATCAGGTAAAACATCCATGAACGGAAAGTGCTAGCATCTGGTTGACCGGTAACTCGGTTGAGTAAAGTTATCAAAACAACAACTTCGTCTTTAAATTCACCACGACCAACCTTCTTAGGCATGTTAATCTTTTGAACTTTCAGCCACTTCTGAGCCACCTTCCTCTGCGAATGTTGTTGATCAACATCCCATATCTTCTCACAAGCTTCAAGAACCACAGTAAAGTTATCTGAGCGAGGAGAAATAGCAAAACATTTCTCTATGTCCTTTGGTTTGATACTGCAAACAACCCTCCCGTCAACTGATCTGATTTGACGTGAAGATGAGTCATAATGCTTGATGCAAGCAAGAACGAACTCAAGATCGAAAGTAGTAACAGGAATGGATGCTGCTGCCAGCAACCCAGAATGCTCAAGATTCCTCAATGAATTGCTGCTAACACCTTCTAGACTGCTTAGATTGACCACTGGATAAACATGATTCAGGTCTGTATCTGAAGTCTTGATGAAATTATGAGCAAGAGCTGATTTCACCTTGTAATCAATGAGATTGAACTGCATTTTGAAAATGAGGACTTTTGACTGTAAAGTCGAATATACTTGAAGAACTTTTTGAAAACCTCTGAACAAGGCTAAAAATAGCTTCTGACGAAAGAAATTTTCGAAGTTTTTCTGGAACAAGGGTTTTGTGCACAACTGAATTCTGAACAAACCCAGATAATTGAATTCTCGAAAAAATGTGTTTCAAGCCCACATGCAAAGAAATTCTCGGAAAAAAGCACAGAGCTTCAGAATGAAGACTACGGGGCGATTTCCTCGAAAAAATCTAAGACGTGGGTTTGGCTGCAAATGCTGAAATATGCGAACCCAGATGATCAGATTCTGAATGTGTTGAATTTCTTTGACATGCGAAGAAAGTACCTAAGGTGAGAAATAGAAGAAATAAGACAGAAGATAGAAAGTTTCGCTTGTCTACTTCTGAAAAATCCGCCAACTTCTTCTCTGAAACTTGATAAAACCTGCATGCAAAGTGAAAATAAAGTCTAGAATCGCCTTCCTCTGAACAATCTGAACTCGTTGCTATGAAGAACGCTGAATTCGGACACCTGTAGCACCTTTAGCTTGCTGGTCGCTCAAGAAGAATATGAAGTTCGAAGCTAAAGATGATGAAATAATGGACGCCATTACTAAAATATATAGATTTTCATCTTTGAAATTCGCACAAGGCAAGGAATCCATGAAAAGTGCGCTTGGCTTCTGATTGGACCTCATTCCAGTTAACTGAAACTCGAATATGCTAAATAAATCGCCATGCATTAGGGTTTCCCTTTTCAGTCTTCAGTTGACAGCTTCATGCGACTTTGACTTCAGTTAGCAATCTATATCAAGTTCGCCATCCTTCACTCTTGCTTTAGATTCACAAATTTAAACTAAGGCGTCCCTTTTGATAAGTGAAGTTAACATTAAGGAATTCGCCATATTTCATGCAATGAATATTCTAAAAATAGCGACCCTTTCATGACTTCAGTTGGCCTTCAAGAAGTGAATGCGCCACTTCACATGCTTCAACTCTAAAAATAACAACCCTTTTGGAACTTGAGTTGCCACTCTTTGCAAAATGCGTAGCTTCACAAAATCATGCTTCATCAATAAAATCCTAAATATGGCGACCCTTTTGATAAGTGAAGTTAACATTCAAATGCGCCATACTTCACTAATTTATGCTTCACCATTCATGCCGTCCCTTCTAGAACTTCAGTTGACACTCAATGAAGCGCCATCTTCACAAAATCCTCACAATTGCAACCAAATTCGCCATGCATGTGGACTCCAGTTGACATTCACTGATAATCTTCAGTTAAGTGAACATGCAATCAAGTTAACTCAACATGCAAAGCAATTAACTGAACATGCAAACTAGTTAACTCGACATGCGAACTGAAAGATCACTCAACATGCCAATATACGAACTGAAGATGACAACCCAGAAAATGTTTAGTCTAACTGCAGTCAGAACTCAAGTTAAGGCATCCATTCAACTCTCTTTCGAAAATCCAACTTTGAACTTTTAAGGCGAATTCCAGACTTAGCCAAATTTCATGAAAATTTAAGCTAAAACCTCTGTCGGGACCTCTGTTCATCCTCTGACACTGGTTGACTGACTTCTCCGATTGACTAGCTGACAGGTGCATTGCAGAGCTAAGTAAGAACTGATCAAAAGATATCTTGAGACTGGAAACCATAAAACTGACATCTGAAGGCTCTAAAATCCAAGCGCCTTTTTCAAAAGCTGCGCTTTTCCTCAGACTTAGTCAAATTTTGACATCTGCATCTCGAACGAAGGGAAAAATAAATCCTTCATAACTTCTGATTTACCAACTTTCAGGACTGGATCACAGGTTCACTGCGGATCTGACCTCATTCTATACGACAGCTGCAAAGGCACATTTCCCCAGAAAACATCATCTGAGGGGTGAAAATCAAGGGCGCCTTTTTGAAAAGTTGCTCTTTTCATTCCAGACTTAGCCATTTCTGGAAATGACTAAAATAACACAAAAACCTTGACTGCAAACCGCTGAGACATCCTTTGATCCAGTGAAAACAGGCAACGAAAAGCTGAGTGTAACACAGACACATTGAATATCTGAGATCATCAAAAAGAAGGCATTAAAGACTTGAAAAGCTCAGGCGCCTTTCTGAAAATGTGCTCTTTTGCTTATTTCTTTGATATTTTGACCAAGATTTGACCCTACGTTCGACCTCAGGTTCAGGCACTTCAGCAACTCAGATTCACCCACTGACGGATGCGTCGCGAAGCTCGAACAAAAGTGAGATAAACATCTTGGGTGGCATTTAGCCAAAAACCTACATTTGGCACCTCAAAAAGATGGGCCCCTTTTCCAAAAGCTGCGCTTTTCTCCAGTGTTAGCCAATTCTCGCTTTCGCCTTGTTTTGCGCTATATCTTCCATAACTTGCCCGAAACAGGTCCGTTTGACAAGCTCGATAGCTCACTGCGAGGCTAACGTGATGACGGACAAATGTCGGCTGGAAGTGACAAACCCTAAAAACAGGATCTGGACCCCTAAAAGATAGGTTGCCCATTTGAGAATGTGCTCCCTTCTCCAAAGATAGAAAATTTTGGTGATTTCCGTTCAGATTTTCATTTTCCTTGAATTACTTCAGTAACAGATTGACATTACACTGACACCAACTCCATATTTAAAAACCCCAAAAATGACTTTCTGACAACACTTTAACAAGATTAAGACTCAATTAAGCAAAATGCCTTAGTGAAGGAAAAATTTTGGTTTTGGGTACAACAATATTTATAAAGTCTCTATGTGGTTATATATTTATGTATACTTATATATTATTATATTTTTCTTGTTACACAAGATATTACCATGGGGCAGCTACAATTATACTAAAGGAGAAATATAGAAGTTCAGCCCATAAGTGACGACTTTCACAAAGTTTTCTTCATTCTGTTTTCTATGACATGCAGGCCAATAGCTACATACATCTTGAATATGCATATCTGTCCATGATCACTAATGGGTTGACAAGTTGAAGCTTCCATGATTAATCTTCCTGTGAAGTTTCAAAAGAGTTGTATCCTCTCCGCATTGTGTTGTGTAAGATACACATTAGATCATCAATCAATTCCTGAAAACGGCACCTTTGTTCAGCAGTCAATAAAGTCTCTTAGTTGTCCAAATGTTTCCACAAATCATTGGGGGAGCACTTGACAAGCCCCTCTCTTGGCAGATTCATCGTTTTTTAATATATGTTTATATTTGTATACATGTGACTATATATATATATTAGAAATATAAATGTATTTATTTAAATAAAATGTGAAATTGTAAAGTACATTTTCAAAAAGAAAAGGGAAAGAAATCATGTAGAAACCCTAGTTTCCCCTATTCTCCGGATCTGATCGTTTTTTCTGATTTTTTTGAAGGATTTTGTTTTTTTGCTTGTTTTTGAGTTTTTTTGTGCAATACAAGGAAATTGCGATTTTTGCAAGTGCTTGAAATAAATTCAAATAAAAATCATTTAACTCTAAAAATGATGAAATATGGATGCCAGTACATTTATCACTCTTCCAGAGATGATTACAAAAATACCCAGTTACATGCAATGTGAAAAGACAATGATTTTATTAAAAACCTGATTTCTGTAGCAGCAATAAATAATCTCCAGATGATGGTACGGCTTCACCAATATCAGCTTCTCCCTCTCTCCAAAGCTTGCACACTGATCCAGGGATGTAGGCGCCTCCAGGAAGGAAGATAGAAGACCAATAAATAAGGCGTTTCTCCTTCAAGCTCAAGGACGGCTCAAGATAACATGGTACGGCCTGCAGCAAGTACGGCCAGGTACAGCAGCATTAAAGATTTGTACGGCCTTCTCCAGAACTCTCCAGATCTCCAAATATGTGCGCCTAGATGAATGAATGACCTCTGGATAGATAACTACTCTGTAAACTCTGAATATGAATGTCTCTGAAGCTCTGTGATTCCTCCTGAATGAAGAAACCTCTGCTGGCAATAGATCAAGTGTTATTTCACACCCTCTGAATTGCTTCCGATGGAGATGGCTCGTTCCCCAAGGAATTCGAACTTGAAACCCTAAAGTCTCTTGCTCAGATCAAAGTTGATCAACTTCAAAATCAATAATCATCATA
>VDFB02390988.1:0-86016 GCA_007258455.2 Sequoia sempervirens | reverse complement strand
AAGATTCTATGACGACTATGGCATCTATGACAAAATATTTTCTATCTTGGTCCCTAGGCACCCATGCATGAAAGATGCCTTATGATAGTTGTAAGAGAATCTGTAAGAGGTAATTATGAGTTGTTACTCATGTTCTAAAATTTTCAGGCCGCGGACTTTGTTTTCTTTATTTACCCTCTTTATTGTCTTATAAGTCTTTTATCTTGAGTTCATCTCTTAAGGTCACCACTTTTTCGGTTTTTGTAACCTTTGTCACGAGTTTTTTGATTTATGTAACTCATGTCACCACTTTCCTTAAGTTAGTAACCTAGTCATCAATTTATAAAGTCTTGCAACTTCATGTGTTAGAGACTTAAGTCTTGTCATAGTCCGTCCTTGTGCCGTCTTCAAGTAACTCGCGGAGTTGGAGGTTATCATAACCTATCAACTCTAGATTTTGGTTACCAAGTTACCAATCTAAGCGACTTAGCGACATGTCTCCTTTTTTTCTCATTTTGAGGTGTCGTAAAACCTAGAGATGTCAAATCATATTGGAAAGTGTGCATATTTAAAGGCAATTTCCTTCTTTCAAGAAAAGGGAGTCGAATATTTCATAAATATGGTACATGCAGATGTGATGGAAACTTAAATGCGAGGTGGTTGAGATTTGCACTTATATTTGCATATTGTATTTCATACCCATCTTTCTCATTATTTCAGCATGTTTATCTCCTTGAAGGTTGACAACTTATGCAGACTGCCATAGGAAATCACCTGTTGAATGTGAGGGACACAGACATCAAACCTCTGGACTTAAAAGAATTGTGGGATCACTTAGAAAGTGAAGGGGTTTCTGCATTGAATGAGAGGCTCGTAGTGAGTGGTTTAGCTAATGTTGGTGGGATACCTAAAGCGGTAGATTGCTTTGAGCTTGTGGTTGCCTGCGCGAGGAGATACGTTCCTAAAGCACAAGAAATCAGAGCAGTGGATAGATCATTGGTTATCAAGGTTACCCCTAAAGTCGTATCTCTAGCTCTTGGCCTCCCAATGGAGCTACCATTTGAGAAGATGTATGTCATGATTGTTGATAAATTTTTCAAAGAAAGGGAAGACTGGTGCAAGAATTCAATGGCTAAAACCTGGCTAAAGTTTGAAAGGAAAGGTAAGTCCCAATTACCTCCTAAACTCAAAAAGACATATTTTAAGGATGAAATTTTTAATGCCATTACTCTATTGCATCATATTGTTGGTAATGCGGACTCTGAGAGTTTTGAAAACTAGAAGTGTTTATTCATTTTGAAAATCTATGAAGATGTTTTTATTGATTCGGGTGGAATTATCTGCTATCATTTGAAAGAGAAATTGCTAAATTATTAGAAGCACACCACTTTTCATATGTGCTCCTATTTAATATATCTTATGGCCAACTAGAAAAATGTTTGGTTAGGGTTGGAAATGCAGGACACATCGGTACCGAGCATGCCTATATATAAATTTGTTCTACAACTCACCAAGCGGTTTGGAAAGGGGAATTACCATTGTGTCAATGATGTCTTCTTAATGGATACTGTACGGACGCTGGAAGGAAAATTAGAAGTGTATTTCTCTCTAGACTTTGCATCCTTGATAATGAGATATGGAAGTTTTTATATTCAATTTGATAGGTTTTCTTATTTAAGAATTAGCAGATTTGAAAGTGCCCCATTGAAGCTGTCCAGATATCTGGATGACCTTATTGTGTTCTTAGAGATTTGTAGACAAATGGCTAAAGTAAGTGTTAAATATTTGAAAATGAGTAAGAAATGATATCCATTTCCATTGGCCTTTTCCTCTTTCACATGCAAAAGTAATCAAGTTTCTAAACAGGCTTGTGAGGCCTTGAAATAATTCAATTTTCCCAGTTGTTTTGAGAGAACCAGTTTTGATAGCAAGGGTTAAATTAGAAAAAATTGTCATGGTGGGAGCTCCTATGTGCATGTCCCACATATTGAAGATTATTGGGAAGATTGTGCTAATGAGTTTGAGGTTTTCTAAATAGATAATATGAGGTTAACTCTTAAACAAATCCAAGACTTCGGGTTGCATCTATGTATTCCCGAGAATGTATGTGAAGATTCAATGACCCTTGGTCCTGATTATGATAATTTTTTTATCAAAGTTTTATATATGTGTTGATTGGAATAAAGAGGAGTGATTTGACATTCATGAGCTCTCAGCTTCAGTTATTGCAAATACTCGAGATTGGTTGGTTGGTAAATGGAAGCAGTGTGCGAGTTCTACCCATGGTGCAAAATCTTCAGGTGGAAAGGAGATGAGGTCATCAACCTAGACTTCAAATGTCACCCTTTCAACAGGAAGAATTGTAGATAAATTTTCTCGGTCAAATTCACAATCAGGGGGAGACAGAGAAAAACTAGAGGAGGTGACTAAGCTAAATTCCACCTGTGAAAAAAATCCACCCTCCTCTTCCCCTAAGCAAAATGAGGATCAGGATCAACTCACATCTTTAGATTTGGGGAATATCTTCCAAAATATTACTGATGATAGTGTTCTTCCTTCTTTGTCTAAAGATGCACCCATCCCATCTGAAAATCTAATTAACACTCCCCACAAACAACAATTACTTATTGTTGGAAGTATGAGTGACAATACAACTGCAACATCTCTAGGTTGGTTGAAGAAGTTGGTAGAAAAGTAAAGAAAATCTATTCCTTCTGCTATGGTGGAAGTTGACACTATGGCTAAACTTCTTTAGGGTTCTGCTAAGCCTAAGAAGGCTAGAAAAATGTCTAGAATAATAAATGATGAAGTCTAGGGACATCAATTTTTGGAAGTGGTGGACCTAATAGGAGATATAAACGAAAACAATATCACTACAAATGATTATAAGATCACTCATGTTGATATGGGACCCGCTACCTTTGAAGGGGATGTCTACCATGTCGGTTTCTCTATGGATTCTTTAATCAAATGTGTCAAGGGTTTAAGGAAAGAAAACATTCAATTGCAATCTCAACTACTCGCTCTCAGTCAATTTATTTCTTCTTTAATTGCTACTATTGTGATTGAAGAAAGCACTAGCTCTCATATTGAGAGTGTTGATTCTAAAACTCTGCAACAAGTTAAGAGGAGTATGAGCTATTCAAAAGGTGTCGATGAATGGATGGAGATGATTTCCCAGAATGCTTTGTTATACCTCAGTGAGATTATTCCTTTCTATTCAAAAGTTAGTTTAAAAAGGAAAGAATTATTAGCAGAACTACAACATATGAGAAAGGAACAAAATACTCTTTTTGTATTGTCCAAAGAAGTTATATATTTGGTTAATTTGGATCCAATTACATTAATTGGAGAGAAAATTGTGAGCAACCCCAAAGAAATTGATCCAAATTGGGCTGATTATTTGGAGTGGCAGTTGGACATATATGATAACCTCATCAAGGAGACTAATACTGCAATGGGGCAATACTTGGATGTACTAGTTGAAATAAGAGAGAATTTTCATAACCTGGGTGTGGATACTATGGATGAGTTTAGAGAGAAAATTCTAGAATTCAATGAAATTGCTATGAAGTTCAAAGAAACATTTAAAGAGGAAATATCTAAAGCATCCACAACCATTGGGGAGTCCTTCTCTAAGCTAGACAGAATGGAAGTTTATTTGAAGTCCTACAAGACAACATGGGATGAAATGGATCAAATAGTAACCGATGCTGACAAGAACTTAAACAAATGGAAGAACCGGTTATGGATAACCACTACTCCAGGTGGCAAGAATATTACTCTAGTCATTTCTAGGTACCAAGAATACAGAGCGAGAAAGTGGGAAAAGGAAAAGTTGCTAGAAACTAAGAAGATAGTGGAAGTTGAAGATGAAGAGCGTGGAGCCATTGGAGATTGATGCTTATCTATTTTTAGCATCAATTTAGTTTAGCTCTTTTCTTTTTTATTTGTCTTTTAAAAAGACTTTATTTTTAGGTTATGTTTAAAATGGTTGTCTTCAAGAAACCATTATCTAAGGGACTTATTTTCAAGACTTTAAATATTGGGGGCAGAGATCTCTCTCTCTCTCTCTTTGGGAGAACTTTGATTTTCTCAGAAGAAAGACAATTTATTTAAAATATTTTGTTTCAATATGAATATGTTATGGTGAATTATGCAGATATAATCTTTGAATTACCGTGCATAATTTTATTTTGTTTCTATGGATATGTCATTAGTGCATGTTTATATTGAAATGGCTATCAGTATGGAATCTCCTACTGTGAAATGTTGATCTGTGAATGAGCATTTTATGGTATATTTGGGATGTTTTATAATTACTATTGTTGAGATTGATATTGCTTAAATACACCTTTCAAAGCTTTCTGGTTAAAAGAATTACCTTATTTTCTTTCTGGTTAAAAGCATTAGATATTTAAATTCATTACATATCTTATAAGGTAGTTGCCATCTTATTTAAAAAAGTAGAGAATCAGAATAAAATATCATTATATCTAATTCAACTGTTGTTTACATTTGTCATCTCCATGGGTGTTAGAATATAGAGTTAGGTGAAAAACTTGTAAACCAACATATTTTTGGCAACTCTACTGGGGAATGAAACCTTTGAATAATCATATTAAGATTAGTCACTCACTGATGGGGAAAAATGGTGTTACCCCATGAAAATATCTTCCCTGTTCTACAACCCAATCTTGGTTTTCAAGAAGAATAGGAAGATATAATTGGCCAACTGAATACCCTCGCTTGGTGTACACATAGAAGTCTAGAAGACAATAGGAGAGCAAGTCAAGTGTTAGAAAGAGAAGAAGAGTTGGTTGAAAACCTAAGGTTGTTTCTATTAAGGCAAAGAAGGAGACAAAGGGGGAATTGATTAGAGATCAGGCACCAAATCAAATCCCCGATAATCAACCAAGACAAAACCTTCCACAAAATAGGTAGTGAGTGGAAGTTGGTGACTCCGAAAATAAGTGCATTAGTTAGGAAAGGCTGGATTCTAAGAGATACGCTAGAGGAGATAGAAGTAAAGGAATTAAAGACAATGATTTTGAGTTCCTAGAATTAGTTAATTTTTCCTCTTTCCCACCTACATGAAGAGCCCATTCTATCAGTAGACCTCCTAGCCCTACTAGGTCGTCACCAACCCTAAGCTATTCTTGTCAAGCCCTTCTATTGTCAGGAATCGTTCCTCCATTACAAGTATTTTTTTCCTGTTAACATGGCTCTTCATGTTCCATGGGGCATTGCCATAGGTCCATTAACCTTGGTAGCTCAACTTCATGATTTACCAAAGGGTGCAGGAAAGATAATACCTAAATTTGCAGGAGATGGAAAGGTGAGTCCAGAAGAACATATTAAAGCTTTCTTTTCTGCCTCTTCCATTCTAGTAGTACAACATGAAGATGTGGCTATGAGACTCTTTGCATAATCTTTAACAGAAGTTGTTGCTAATTGGTTTAATAATCTTTCAGTAGGTTCTATCCAGAACTAGGCTGATTTTAGGTCCAAATTCAAAGCCAGGTTTAAGTATGTTGAAAATGATCAAGTGTTAATTACTCAATTGACTGCCATGAAGAATGAGGTACATGAAACAATTAGAGATTTTGTAACTAAATTTAACAAACTCTATAATAGGATTCTTGCAAACATGTGACTAGGAGAATTGTTGAAGTGTCTCTTTATCAATGCTCTACCACCGGATGTCTATTCTACTATCAAAAGAGAAAGTGTTGCAGATTTACAAGCGGCACAAGACAGGGCCATATCTATAGAAGATGATATGATCAATGTTGGAAAATGGAAGAAAGAACTTCAGATTGGAAAACCATCCCCTGTGAATTCTACAGACTCGATCATACAAAGTTTAGGAAATGATATTATTACTCTTAAGAGACAGATGCCCAAAAACACTCCACCTCCCTTATATCAAGATGCACCAAGGAATATTCACATGGGGGATCACAATAAGATAGCTCCTAATCAAAGATTTTTTATTGAGCAAGCACCATCCTCGAGTAAGAGAAACCATCTCATGTGCAATTTTCACTTAACATCATATTAGGATGGAGCTACTTGCCCAGAAATGATCAGATACATGCAAATGATGTCAACAAATGAGTACATGGGGGAGATAAATGTGAGCGAATTAGGCGATGCAGGTGTGAAATTTTTTGAGTATGAACCAGGTGGTGAATCAAGAGAGGGTGTGTATGTAATGGTTGACGACCCAAATTGTGCAGTATTCACCAGAGCACAACATGCCAGAGGAGAAAGGCCAAGTTCTTCTTCTACTCCTAAATACATTTTAACAAAACATAAGAAACTTAAACGAATAGAGGTACCTAAAATTATTACCCCTGAGGCTTCTTATCAAGACTCATTTGATATATTTGAGTCATGTAAAAATACTAAAGTCCAAATTTCTCAAGCAGAATACCTAAGACTCAACCCTGCAAAGTTAGATATATTGGTCAAATTTGTTAAACAGTCCCCTCCTACTCAATGTAATGCCCAAATAATTCCTGATGAAGTGATCCCAAATGATGGGCAAGTTTATTCCAATTCTATTGAGAACCCTGTAGTTCAATCAAATCCATCTGCAAAACCAGAACCTTTTTATGTGTCTCTATTCATTGTTGGTTATAGACTTAGTAATTGTATTATTGACTCTGGAGCCTCGGAAAATGTTATGCCTACTCAAATTGCTAAAGCTCTTGGCTTATCCTATACACTGTCCCAAGGGAAATTCTATTCTATGGATGGATCACTAGTTCCCACTATTGGTCAACTTAAAGATGCTCAGGTAGCCCTTGCCAATTTCCCTAAAAAGAGATTAAAGTTAACAATACTTATGGCTAATATACCTGCTAGTTATGGAATGCTTCTAAGTAGAAGTTTCTATAAGGATTTGGGTGGGGAAATTAAGATGGATTGGTCACATGCCTTGATACCTTTAGATGGAAAGAAGATTTGTTTGGACCCAAAAAAAAAAGCTAAGTTTACAGTACTTAAATTTGGGGATCCCAAGGTGGATATTCCATTTGTAGAAACTGGACCAAGGACTTATATGTGTTCTTCAACAAGAGAGGAATGTCCACAAGAAGCTAACATTGGATTATTTGATGAATTATGGACTTTGGAATTCGATGGTAGTTGTTCCACTATTGGATCAGGTGCTGGGATTGTTTTGGTCTCCCCTAATGGATATAAATTTCCTTATGCCTTCAAACTAGAATTTAATAACACCAATAATATGACTGAATATGAAGCCATGTTGCTTGGTATGAGTGTAGCTAAAGAAAAAGGGATTAAACAACTGAAAGTTATTAGTGATGCTAAATTGGTGGTTAAGCAAATTAAGAAGATGTATATTGTGAAGGATAATCAGCTAAGGAACTATAGAAATCAAGTCTGGGATTGTATTGAAGAGTTTGATGCTTTTTCCATCTGGTCAATTCCTAGAGAAGAAAATACTAGAGTAGATTCACTAGCAGTTTCAGCTTCTCTTTTGTTACCACATCCTAATTTTAAAGACAAGAAATTTCAGATTGAGATAGTTTACTGCCCAAGTGTTCCAGACAATGTGGATCATTGGCAAGTGTTTAATAATGACCAGCAGATTATTGCATTCCTAGAAAAAGTAGAATCCTTTGCTCACCTTTTCTTTGAAGGAAGTGAAGATGAAAGTAATGATGTTTTAGAAGGAAGTGTCAACAATTTGAATGATAGAGATAGTGAAGTAATTCAGTTAAAAGGAAATAAAATCCCAAAGGGACTAGTTTTCCTTAAAGACTTATTCAATAGACATGATCAGTTTTTGAAGAAGGGAAGTATTTCAATTGAAACTTTTGTTGAATATGATAGGGTTAATATTGGCACTGAGCAAGACCCTAAGTTTGTTTGCATTGGAAAATGTTGTTCTCCTCAAGAGAGGGAAAGATTGATTTCTCTACTGAGTAAATATAGAGATGTTTTTGCATGGTGTTATGATGATTTGAAGAAATTCGGGAATGGAGAATTGCAACATAAGATACCTTTGAAACCTGGGGCAACACCTTTTAGACAAAAGCAATGAACCTATAATACAAAGGTGGTAGAGGCCATTTTTAAGCAAATAGACAAGATGCTAAAGGCAGGAATAATTTATCCCATACACCATTCCACATGGGTCGCTAATATAGTTCCTGTGAGGAAAAAGAATGGTGAAATAAGGATATGTGTTGATTTCAGAAATCTAAATCAAGCATCCCTAAAAGATAACTATCCTCTGCCTATAATGGATCATATCTTACAAGTTGTTGCTAGTTTAGAAATGATGTCTATGTTTGATGGGTTTTCGAGCTATCATCAGATAGAAGTTTCCCCCAAGGACCAACATAAGACTATCTTTACTACCCCTATCGAAGTTTTTACATATAACAGAATGCCCTTTGGTCTAATTAATGCAGGGGCTACCTTTCAGAGAGCTATGGACTTGTCATTTGGAAATTTGAAGAATAAAATCATTGTAATATACCTGGATGACCTCATGGTTTTCTCCAAGAAAAGGGCCAATCACTTGCATGATTTGGAGATTGTACTACAATGTTGTAGAGAAGAAGGGATTTCATTGAATCCCAAGAATTCTATCTTCGTTGTCATAGAGGGAAAGCTTTTGGGTCATATCGTATTGAAGGATGGTATTAAAATAGATCCTAAAAGGGTAAATGTTATTATGCAGTTGAAGTTACTTGCTAATAAAGATGGAGCTAGATCTTTTTTTGGTCAAGTAAAATTTCTCAAGAAATTTATCCCTTATTTTGCTGAGTTAACCAAGCCTATTGCTGATATGATGAAGAATCTCCTAGTGTTTAAATGGAGTAATGAAGGAAAATAGTCTTTTGAGAACATAAAATCTGCAATAGCCAACACACCAACCCTAGTTCAACCTAATTTCACTAAGGATTTCATTATATACAGTTATGCATCTGAACATATTGTATCAGCTCTTTTGTTGCAGAAGAATGAAGAAGGTGTTGAAGCTCCTGTTTCTTTTATGAGCTCCCCACTCAAAAAGTATGAGCTTAAATACTCACCACTTGAAAAGCGAGTGTATTTTGTGGTGAAGGCTTTGAAGAGTTTTAGATTTTATATTATCCATTCGCATACAACTATTTTTGTGCTAGAAATTGCTGTGAAAATTATTCTCATTCAACAAGATATAGGTTGCAATAAAAGAGGAGCTTGGATAGCTAGAGTACAAGAATATGATTTGGAAATCAAACCTACCAATCTGGTTAGAGGTAAGGGTTTAGCCAAAATGATTGCAGAAAATAAACCGGTTGAGCAAGAACACCTACCTCTAGTCTTGTTTACTAGTACCATAGATGAATGGTATTCCAAAATTTCTTATTATCTAACCTATGGGGATTGTCTAACTCATCTGTCCTCTAAAGAGAAAAGTAATTTGAAGCTAAAATCCAACAAGTATGTTATTTGGGATGGAAATTTATACAAGAAAGGGGTGGATGGAACTTTCTTAAGATGTGTTGACGAAGAACAACAAAAGAAATTGTTACAGTTTTTCCACAAGGAAGCATGTGGAGGACATTTTTTAGCATCTATGATAGCTCTCAAAATCCTGCATCAGAGGTTTTATTGGCCAGGAATGTTCAAAGACACTTACAACTGGGTATCAAAGTGTGAAAAATGTCTAAGCTTTACTAGTAGACCCCAACTTGTTGCCTTGCCACTCAAACCTGTAATTATTGATGAGCCTTTTCAATAGTGGGGTTTAGATTTTATTGGTCTAATTAACCCTAGTTCTAGTGTTGGAATAACACACATTTTGATTGCCACCGATTATTTCACCAAATGGGTTGAATCTATTCTAGTAAAACGCACTACCACCCAAGTTGTGTGTGATTTCTTGAAAGAAAATATCCTGGTAAGGTTTGGGGTACCTAAGAAGATTGTTACAGATAATGCCTCCTATTTTTCTTCTGCTGAAATTACTCTCTTATGTTATGATTATGGAATCATTCTAGCTTATTCTTCTGATTATTACCCACAAGGAAATGGATAGGCAAAGTCTAGTAATAAAAATTTGATAGCCATCATCAAGAAGTTAGTAGGTGAGAATCAGAAGAATTGGCATAAAAATCTATATGATGCGCTATTTTATGGCATCAAGAGTACCTTGCCTAAACCTTTGGAAATCACAACCCTAAATTTACAAAAGGAAATTGAAGATGGTGAGTTCCAATCTACACTAGACAAAAGAATTATGTACCTCAATAAATTGGAAGAATAGAGAGAACATGTGGAGGATCAGATTGGCAGACATCAGGAGATGGTTAAAATAGTTTTCGACAAGAGGGTTAGACAAAGAAAGTTTGTTGTTGGAGATTTAGTCCTACTCTGGGATAAAAGAAAATAACTTAAGGGAGACCATAAGAAATTTGACTCTTTATGGAGGGGTCCTTTCAAAATCAGATAGGTGGTTGGTGAAAACACCTTTTACTTGGCTTACCCAGATGGTACTCATTTTCCTCTTGCCTATAATGGGCAAGATCTAAAACTTCTGGAATAAGTCATTGTTGGTTCTTCTCTGTACATATTTTCTTTTTGTTGTGCTTTGTTTTGTTTTGTTGTTTTTGGTCTCCATTTTCCCAATAAATAAGGCCTTTGCCATGGTTTTTTGGATTCTCTACGTCTTGGTAGTCCATGTCCCCACTCGGAGCCACTATTACTCATGTTCTAAAATTTTTAGGCCACACACTTTGTTTTCTTTATTTACCCTCTTTGAAGTCCTTGTTATTGTCTTATAAGTATTTTATCTTGAGTTCATCTCTTAAGGTCTCCACTTTCCTAGTTTTCGTAACCTTTGTCGTGGGTTTTATAAGTTATGTAACTCATGTCGCCACTTTCCTTAAGTTTGTAACCTAGTCATTGGTTTATAAAGTCTCGTAACTTCATGTGTTAGTGACTTAAGTCTTTTCATAGTCTGTCCCTATGTCATCTTCAAGCAAGTCACGGAGTTGGAGGTTATCATAACCTATCAACTCTAGATTTTGGTTACCAAGTTACCAATCTAAGCGATCCAACGACATGTCTCTTTTTTCACTCATTTCAAGGTGCCATAAAACCTAGAGATGTCAAATCATATCATAAAGTGTGCATCTTTAAAGTAAATTTCCTTTCGAGAAAAGAGAGTCGAGTATTTCATAAATACGATACATGCAGATGAGATGGAAACTTAAATGCGAGGTGGTGGAGATTTGCACATATATTTTCATATTGTATTTCATACCCATCTTTCTCATTATTTCAGCATGTTTATCTCCCCGAAGGTTGAGAACTTATGCAAAATTCCATAGGAAATTTCCTATTGAATGTGAGGGACACAGACATCAAACCTCTAGACTTAAAAGAATTCTGGGAGCACTTAGAAAGCGAAGGGGTCTCTACATTGAATGAGAGGCCCGTAGTGAGTGGTTTAGCTAATGTTGGTGGGATACCTGAAGCGGTAGATTGCTTTGAGCTTGTGGTTTCCTGCATGAGGTGATACATTCCTGAAGCACAAGAAATTAGAGTAGTGGACCGGTCATTGGTTATCAAGGTTACCCCTAAAGCCGTATCTCTAAATCTTGGCCTCCTAGTAGACCTACCATTTGAGAAGATGCCTATCGCAATTGCTAACAAATTTTTTAGAGAAAGGGAAGACTGGTACAAGAATTCAATGGCTAAAACCTGGCTAAAGTTTGAAAGGAAAGGTAAGTCCCAATTACCTCCTAAACTCAAAAAGACACATTTTAAGGATGAAATTATTAATGCCATTACTCTATTGCATCGTGTTGTTGGTAATGCGGACTCTGAGAGTTTTAAAAACTGGATGTGTTTATTCATTTTGAAAATCTATGAAGAAGATGTTTTTACTGACTAGGGTGAAATTATATGCTATCATTTGAAAGAGCAATTGCTAAATTATCAGAAGCGGACCACTTTTCATATGTGCTCCTATTTAATAAATCTTGCGGCCAGCCAAAAAAAATTTTGGTTAGGGTTGGAAACGCAGGACGCATCGGTACCAAGCATGCCTATATATAAATTTGTTCTACAACTCACCAAGCGGTTTGGAATGGGGAATTACCGTCGTGTCAATGATGTCTTCTTAATGGATACTACCAAGAGGTTGGAAGGAAAATTAGAAGTGCCTTTCTCTCCAAACTCTGCATCCTTGATAATGAGATATGGAGGTTTTTACATTCAATTTGATAAGTTTTCTTATTTAAGAATTGGCGAATTTGAAGGTGCCCCATTGAAGTTGCCTAGATATCCGGATGGCCTTCTTGTGTTCTTAGAGATTTGTAGACAAATGGCTGAAGTAAATGTCAAATATTTGAAAATGCGTAAGAAAGGATATCCATTTCCATTGGCCTTTTCCTCTTTCACATGAAAAAGTAATCAAGTTTCTAAACAGGCCTATGAGGCCTTGAAACAATTCAATTTTCCCAGTTGTTTTGAGAGAACTATTTTTGATAGCAAGGGTTATATTAGACAGAAATGTCATGGTGGGAGCTCCTATGTACATGTCCCACATATTGAAGATTATTGGGAATATTGTGCTAATGAGTTTGAGGTTTTCAAAAAAGATAATATGAGGTTAACTCTTAAACAAATCCAAGACTTCGGATTGACTCTATGTATTCCCGAGAATGTATGTGAAGATTCAATGACCCTTTCTCTTGATTATGATAATTTTTTATCAAGGTTTTCTATATGTGTTGATTGGAATAAAGAGGAGTGCTCTAACATTCATGAGCGCTCGACTTTAGTTATTGAAAAGACTCAGGATTGGTTGGCTGGTAAATGGGAGTAGTGTGTGGGTTCTACCCATGTTGCAAAATCTTCGGGTGGAAAGGAGACAAGGTCATCAACCTAGACTTCAAACGTCACCCCTTCAACAGGAAGAATTGTAGGTAAATCGCTTGGGTCAAATTCACAATCAGGGGGAGACAAATAAAAACTAGAGGAGGTTACTAAGCTAAATTCCACCTATGAATAGAATCCACCCTCCTCTTCCCCTAAGCAAAATGAGGATCAAGATCAACTCACATTTGCAAATTTTGGGAATATCTTCCAAAATATTACTGATGATAGTGTTCTTCCTTCTTTGTCTAAAGATGCACCCATCCCATCTGAAAATCCAATTAACACTCCCCACAAACAACAATTACTTATTTTTGGAAGTATGAGTGACAACACAACTACAACATCTCCAGGTTGGTTGAAGAAGGTGGTAGAAAAGAAAAGAAAATTGATTCCTTTTGTTGTGGTGGAAGTTGACACTGTGGCCAAACTTCTTCAGGGTTTTGCTAAGCCTAAGAAGGCTAGAAAAATGTCCAAAATAATAAATGATGAAGTCTCCGGACATCAATTGTTAGAAGTGATGGACCCAATAAGAAAGCTAAACAAAAATGAGATCACTACAAATGATTATAAGATCACTCATGTTGATATGGGACCCGCTACCTTTGAATGGGATGTCTACCATGTTGGTTTCTCTGTGGATGCTTTAATCAAATGTGCTGAGGGTTTAAGGAAAGAAAACATTCAATTGCAATCTCAAGTACTCACTCTCACTCAATTTATTTCTTCTTTAATTGCTACTCCTATGGTTGAAGAAAGCACTAGCTCTCATATTGAGAGCATTGATTCTAAAACTCTGCAACAAGTTAAGAGGAGTATAAGCTATTCAAAACATGCCAATGAATGGATGGAGATGATTTCCCAGAATGCTTTGTTATACCTCAGTGAGATTATTCCTTTCTATTCAAAAGTTAGTTTAAAAAGGAAAGAATTATTATCAGAACTGCAACATATGAGAAAGGAACAAAATACTCTTTTTGTATTGTCCAAAGAAGTTATAGATTTGGTTAATTTGGACCCAATTACATTAATTGGAGAGAAAATTGTGAGTGGCCCCAAATAAATTGATTCAAATTGGGCTAATTATTTGGAGTGGCGGTTGGACATATATGATAACCTCATGAAGGAGACTAATACTGCAATGGGGAAATACTTGGATGTACTAGTTGAAATAAGAGAGAATTTTTATAACCTGGGTGTGGATATTATGGATGAGTTTGGAGAGAAAATTCTAGAATTCAATGAAATTGCTATGAAGTTCAAAGAAAAATTTAAAGAGGAAATATCTAAAGCATCCACAGCTACTGGGGAGTCCTTCTCTAAGCTCGGTAGAATAGAAGTTTATTTGAAGTCATACAAGATAGCACGGGATGAAATGGATCAAACACTAACTGATGCTAAGAAGAACTTAAACAAATGGAAGAACCTGTTATAGATAACCACTACTTTAGGTGGCAAGAATATTACTGTAGTTATTGCCAAGTACCAAGAATACAGAGCGAGAAAGAGGGAAAAGGAAAAGTCGCTAGAAACCAAGAAGATATTGGAAGTTGAAGATGAAGAGCGTGGAGCCATTGGAGATTGATGCCTATCTATTTTTAGCATCAATTTAGTTTAGCTCTTTTCTTTTTTATTTATATTTTTAAAAGACTTTATTTTTAGGTTATGTTTAAAATGGTTGTCTTCAGGAAACTGTTATCTAGGGGACTTATTTTCAAGACTTTAAATATTGGGAGTAGATCTCTCTCTCTCCCTCTTTGGGAAAACTTTGATTTTCTCAAAAGAAAGAAAAAGTTTCTTTAAAATATTTTTTTTTGATATGAATATGTTATGGTGAATTATGCAGATATAATCTTTGAATTACAGTGCATAATTTTATTATGTTTCTATGGATATGTCATCAGTGCATGTTTATATTGAAATGGCTATCGGTATGGAATCTCCTACTGTGAAATTTTGATCTATGAATGAACATTTTATGGTATATTTGGGATGTTTTATAATTACTATTGTTGAGATTGATATTGTTTGAATACACCTTTCAAATCTTTTTGGTTAAAATCATTATAGATTTAAATTCATTGCATATCTTATAAGGTAGTTGCAACCTTATTTAAAAAAGCAGAGAATCAGAATAAAATATCATTATATCTGATTCAACTGTTGTTTAGATTTGTCATCTCCATGGGTGTTAGAATAGAGAGTTAGGTGACAAACTTGTAAACCAACATGAGCTAAATGTGATAATTCCAAGGTGGTGGAATGAGGCTTAGACCAATTTGGATGCCATTTTTCATGTATTGAGTTATTCTTTATAATAGGTGCTTGGATGTGGAGTTGACGTGTGATTCTTCATCAAGTTTTCTTTGTAGCGGTTATGTTGTCGTATTGAAGGCTAAAGAGGAGTTAGAGTGGATGTATTATAAACATATTTTTTGTTAATACAAGCTATTCATCTCTTCTTTGGTGGAGTTTTTTTTTTTCCAAAAGGATTTCTCCATGTTAAATACTATGTTTCTTGTTTAGCTTTTCATTCTTGTATTTCATTGTTATTTGCTGATTTAAACTCCATATGGTTAACACTGTTAGATCTAATTTATAGTAGTTTGAATATTCTATTATTGTTGTTCACTTTCCATTTTCTAACGTTCTCGATATGTGGTAAAGCTTTACACATTAGGATATTTGAGAAGCTTGAGTAGGGTGGTCACATAGGAGTCTATTTTATCATCCCTAAATTTGTAGGGAAGTTGTGGTATCCATGACACTCTAAGCTTAGTTGCTTCCATCAAAGTGTAATCTCTATCAACAAGGAAGATAAATTCCTTTATATATTTCCTCACCATATCATAGGATATGTGTTCCCTATTTTGTATATGTTGTTAAAGGGTTTTAAAGAAACCTTAGTACACTATAGAGGTGAACCCCTAAGTCCAATTAACTAATGTAATAACATACATACAACTTAATGGACTTATAGATCCTAGATTAAGTAGTTCACTATTCTTGAGGCGCTTCATTAAATTATCAACCAGGGAGTCACAATCTTGAGATGATGGCACTATATGTGCAGCTGAGAATCCTAAACCCTACTAATTGATTGAGTATAGAGAAATGAACAAAAACAATTTTAAGAGCTAATTAACTTGAAATAAATCTTATGTGGATAGTAGGTTAATCAAATACTAGCTATTGTAAGTAACTAAAGTAACTACTATAGGGGACTATTCCTACACAAATTGTAATGAATGACTCGCTATGTTGTAGTGTGACCCAATTCAACTAATTGTTAATAGAATTCAACATAACGTACAACTCAGAAACTATAATTCATAAATTATAATTCACAATCTATCTAATAATCTAGTATAACATGGGTTCTACAGTACCTCAAGTGGCCCTTTCTTGAGACTTTGCTACAATCCACAATGTCTCCTTCAAATTCTAACTCAAAAATGCATGAAAATTTGTGTATCCTTCTTTATCACAGTTCAAACATTCCACATTTAAAAAAAAGTAATAATTCAATCTAATTCATACAAAAATCTAGCTATTTGGTCTCTGACAAGATCATACATGTAAGAGTCCTCTTATTCCAAAACTTAAAACAATCTGTCAATAACTGATAACTTTTCCAAAAACATGGGAAAAGGACCAATTCTTTAGCTTTAACATAAAAATAACAAGTGGAAGTAAGAATGTAAGAGTCTGATAAGGACTCTACACCAATTAAGAAGACTATTATACCTAGAAAGTGTGCCCAATATAGGGTAGACTTTATTATAAACTGTTGTCCCTTTTAATAACAAGCCTCTTCTTCCTCCCATAATTTATTGAAGAGATAGAATGATACATGAATATTTATGTTCACATCCTCAGACCACACCTACATCATCTTCAAGAAACATACACATGTTGTAGTTGTTCACCTCCTCTAGTTGTGTTGGATCAATATCCTTCTATTGTGGGTTGAGAATCCTTTTTCTATGGGTTGACAGGTTCTTCATTGCAGGGGTTAGCCTTATTCCCAAGGTAGTTTTCATTATTCACAATTATAATTAATCATAAAACTCTACTAAATACCATAGACATTCAAAGATCACACACTCATTCATTAATATATTATATCATCTTCAATTCTTTTTATATACTTAAAGCATGTGGAAAGGTTTGGAAATGTCCTTGAAATAGTAGAAATAACATAAGAAGAATGAAACTAGATCAAGGAAACTAGATATTTCTAGGGCTCATTATCCCCCCAACTTGAATTTTTGCTTGTCCTCAAGCAACTTAGGGTCTCTAGTTGTATTGTAATGTAACTTATCTATAGTCCAATATGACAGTAACCCCTTCACTCTACTTCAGGTAGAATCTTTTTACTTTATTATTCGCTCCCATCTAGCCTGTTCTGGTGTCCCTATCTCATGTCTTCTCCCTATCCAATGTGGAATTGGAAACAAGAGAAGAGGAGGATGAAACGTTAGGGGGAACTAAGTAATATTATTTTCAAGGGAGGTTGTGATATATTTGTGGACTCTTTTAGCTATTGCCTTGAGTAGTTGAAGACTAAATGAGGATCCTTCTTTTTGAGCTCGTGTTATTTCCTTCCATTTGTCATGAGAGAATTTAAGTGCTTCTCATCATGTCCTTGCTAGTAGTTCTTGAAGTATTTTATAATATTTCTCCCTACATTCCAAAATATTTTTCTCCACCCATAATCTCTCTACTAGTTCAATACATTCCTCTACCATCCCTCTAGGATATTTTTCCTTTGCTTTGATAAGAAGGGGAGATGAATTCTCCCTTTCACAATAATATCTTTTTAGTTGTCCTTTCTAATGTTCATTCCTAATAAATGAGTCAATTGCCTTGATTTGAACATCTCCCGTAAAGATAAGTGGGTTCCAAGAAAAATCATAAGGAATAGCCAAATAATGCAAGTAAAATTCACACAATTGGTCTTGCATATCTGGGGTGGCCTATTGGTGTGCCTCTAAAACTAATGTAGGTAAAGATAGGGAAACTGGAAGATCACTAAATAGCTGAATAAATTGAAAAGTTAGAAACTTTTATTGTAAATATAGGGTGTAAACCCTAGTAGGTGGTTTGCATCTCAATAGTTGAACTATTTTATTAGCCATCTCTTTCAATTTTTCTTTTAATTTTCCGATCTCTGCATCCTTATTTTGAATTTATCTAGTATGTTTTGCTATTAATTCAGATTTTTTATTTGTCCCATTTTTGTTTGTGCATGAGAGAATTTGTATACTTTTTTCTAAAACTCAATCTCGAGGGTAACTATAGTAGGAGTTCTAGGCATTCTTAGAGCTTCCATTTGGTTTATAGGTTGTGAAATATTTTTATTAATTTAAAAAATGGTCAGTTGTGCCAATCTCTCCAAACCTAACCCAAGTGTTGATCAAAAGAATGTGACCTTTTCTCGAATTCATGAATCCTACTATCCAATCCTTTCTCTCTTTATTGGTATCATTCAAGTTGTTCTTCTACTTATTTTATCCTTTGTAGGGATCCTTGCAGTTACTTACTCTCATCTTTCCCTTTCAAAAATAATTCATCTTCTTTTTCTAAAATACTTCTTCATTAGCTTCTATAGGTGAAACAAACCCTTCTTCAAAATTTTGGCTATTTTGAGGTCTACGCTTTTTTCTTGTTGTGAACAAGTCTTTAGAGTTCGAGACTCTAAGCTACTACTTAGATACATGTATTGCAACATTTTAGACTATTCTCTATCATTGGGTATATTTTCTTCTTGCGGGTATATTTTCTTCTTGTGAGTCTATTTTAGACTTCACTACAACAACCCTTTCTTTTTGAGGTTTGGCATTCCCTTTTGCAAAGCCCTTCTTTTTGAGATGGTATGACCGCCTTTTGGGTTGTATTGACCTTTTTTTCCTCTTCTTGGGTGTAGAGAGAGAGGTTGCACTTCTTATTTTATATTGCTTGGGCTTAGAAGGGATTTTGGTAGAGGCAAGGGTTTCTAATTCCGTAGGTGCTATGGGTTTCTCCCTAGAAGTTGTAGGTTGTGTCTCTTGAATCTCTAGCTCCATTTTCTTGCTAGTGTTATGGATAGGTGATGTAATGGGTGAAGAAGAGGGTACATATTCCTCTTTAGCAGCCATAGAAGGCTCATTCTCTTCTTGACCCTATTTCTCTCCTCCAACTCATGCCTCTCAATAATGTCATTAATTTTGTTGCATGCTTAAAATATTTCCGAAGACACCAGGGTCAGTGCAGGATCATGGGGGTCCAAACGAGGCCCTTAACTTGCAATGAAAACTCAAAAAAATAGAGTTAGGTAACTTGAAATAAATATATGAATAGGTTATTAACATAATTTGAAATAATTGTAAGAACAAAATTTTTAGTAAAATGAATGTAGTTTCTATGATACTAGTCCTCTTTTGAAAAGAAGTAAATCTATTTGGTGAAAATTTGAAATTTCAATATAGTAGTACTGAATTTTTAGGAAAAAAATAAAAAAGTAGGTGTATGTCTGACCAACCTAAGTACAAGAAAAAAATCATATTTTTTTTGAAACTTTCAATATAAGTAGAGGACACATTCCTGGATGTGCCACAGTTTTTTTAATAATTGTTTTTGCAAGTAAATAATTAGTTATGAATGTTTTATTAGAAATTTTTAAAAAGTATTAAAACTTGCTTGTGTGACCACCATAACTTGGTCAAAAATTTATGAAAAACAAATTTTATTTATTTTATCCTATAGTATGGGAAGCATAGAATGTGTTGCATCTTTCAGATTCAAAAAATGTGAAACCATTTAAGAATTATAGATTTTTTCTATCAGCCTATCAATCGGGACTTTAATTAGAATGCATGTAGAAAATCAATAATAATTATTTATTTGATTCCAAATAAGCCATATCTTATATTAGTGGAAAGCTAATAATTTTATGAATAAACCCTTTTTGTTTCATCAAGTTTTGATAAAAAAACTGTCGTCAGCCACTTTTGGGTCATATTGCCACTTTTTGGGCCCCCAGGATCCTACACTCACCCACCATGCAATTGAATTATGAGACTCATTTTGATCAACAAGGTGACTAAACAATAATAAAATAGAGTAGATTGATTCATTTTCCTTGTATATTCAAAAAACATCCTTTTCAATAAATTATTCAAGAAGTTGGGTATTGTTACCTGGTTTACACCCTCGGGCTCAATCAGGCAAGCATCTATGTTGCAGGTGTCATAAGGGTCAAATCAGATCTCTCCATTGAATTTTTTTGCCGTCGAGGTTGTGTCTTACAGATTTTATCATCTCTCCCCAACTGGATATATGGTGATTCATCGGCGAAGGTATACCACTATCGGCATAAAAGTCTCAGCGACGTCTTCAAGTTTTTCCGACCAGAGGAGAAAAGTATAACATATCGGCATGAGTTTAGGTTTTCGTGAAGGTGTCACGGCGACTTCTTTTTGTCTTACCGACAGTGTGCAGGGGGGTCTTATTTTGGCATGAGTTCATTTTAGTCACACCGATGGCAAACATGAGACTCCTGGTCGGCGTAACAACTTCCTTGTTTCAGTGACTTTCAATGCATGAGGCCTTTTAGTGTAACAGATGCAGTCTATGAGAGGTCTCTCCGATGGGAGAAGGCTACAGCGACATAGTTGGAAAATGGATGGGCTTTTCAGAAAGATAAAGCATGGGTCTCGGTGACTAAAGGTTTTCTGTTCGGCGGAGGTTATTTCTTCAACAAAGGGTCATGGAAAATGCCTCAGGTTTCGCCGAAGTCACAAGGAGCCTGACACAAAAGATGGAGGCCTCGATATATTTCTTTCGGCGGGAGTCATGCGGATTATGATGACTTCGTCGAGAGTCATCGAATATCGACATAGAGTCTTGCCGAAGTGGAGATGTCTCGCTGATGGCAAACAGATGGCCGGCGGATGATGTTGGTTTCGACGTAGGTCTCAGCGAAGCACGAGAAGCTGGCTAGGAGATAGGGAGTTTGCCATAAGATAAAGCCATCGGCAAGAGGTCTTGCCGATTTGGTAAGATCTCGTTGAGGGCCATAGGGAGCTCGAGCCTAGAGGACAAAAATGAACTTGTGGTAAACAAATGGAGCTCAGAAAAAGTCATGGAACTTGACATAGAGTCTCGGCGAAAAGGAAAAGATCTTCGGTGTAACACAAGGGTTTCGAGGAGAGGTCTTAGCAAAACTAACAAGTCTCACCGAAAGGAAGGATGAGCCCTCATCGAGACAAAAGTAATTCAGCAGGACTCTTGCCGAAAGCACAATGATGGCTTTTCGGGCAGACAAAGGGAGATCTCGGCAAAGGATATCACCTTTGGCAAGGTGTCTTGCTGAAGGATAAAGGTCACGGTGAAAATAAAGGCAACATCAGCAAAAGAAGGAGGCGCTCGGTATAAAGTCTGGCCGGCAGACCAATGTCTTGCCGAAACAAAAGGTGCCCGCCATGAATATCACCAAACAGGGAGGTCTTCGGCATAACATAATGAGCTCGGGGCAACCTCTTTCTGACCGGAATGAGTCAAGCTGAAAGAAAAGAAGTTGGCAGAGGGTTCATACCTCGACGTATGTTTTGTCGAGATACATTCCCATTCAAAGGACTTTTGATCGGCTGCAGGGCTGCATGGTTTTCACTCAGCCAATTAGAAAGATCTAAGGGTAAACCGTGGCAGTCCAAAGTGCATTGACAGGATGAAGGGTGATGTGTATCTATTGTAGGATCAGAGCATTCATGGTGTGGCCGAAGTAGCTCAACTGGACACGATGGATCGAATAAATGTGGTAGCTGAAGGAATATCTGAGGAGGACTTCTTTGAGAATGTTTCACACCAACACCAACAACAAGGACACGCAGGATCTTCAGCATTAATTCGATAAAATATCGGGGAAATTCTATCCCGAATCGAGATATTTTTGTAAGCCCTAAGAGGCCGACGTATCAGTTTGTATATAAGGCATTTTTGCCTTTTTGTAAGTAGTTATGATTGCACACTCCGAAGGGTTAGTGATTTTTAATCAATCCTTTCTCTGTCAATGTATGTTTTTTGTAACTCAACTGGAATCTTGAATATAACACAAAGTGTATCTTGGAAGTTTGTCTTCATGTTTGTATGATTCTTATCTTCTATATCTTTCTTTTGTACATGCAAGTTTCTAACTATGTTTCTATAATACTGTATTCATATCTTAGAGTTGTGAAATCAATCTTTCCTTCCTAAGATGTGTATGTAGACCAAACCTGTTAGAAAGACAAGCATTAAATTCGAAAGATAATGTTCTGAGAATAGCAATTAGGCTTTCAAGTGTATGTTCTTCCTGTGTTCTTTTCATGATTTCTCACCAGCTCTGTGTATCACCCTAGTGTAGTCTTTTAATTTATGCACCTTCTTCCTCTTTTCTCTCAAAGAATCAATAGTTTAGGTCATACCCAAAGGAAGTCGGCCTTCTCTGTAGGTTCATTTCAGTTATAGGTGACCCACAACCTTGAGATGATCCCATGTTTCTCTAGAATGCTCAGTTTATCGTAAACTCTGCATAGGGTACAGTTCTAGGTGATAACAGTTTCTGGCACGCTCGGTGGGACAATAATTTGTTTTAACTACTAGTTTGGTATGCAACCAGTGAATTATCAAGCTTTATAGAAGCCCTTTGGCATACTTGGTGACTCCACAAAGAGGAAGAACTCCATAAGATACATGCCTTCTATAGTATATGAAAAGAGTTCAAACAAGAAGTAGCTCAGGCCCTTTTGAATACTTGCAACTGTCACCACCAAGAAGACGAGACAAAGTTGAAGAAAGGAAAAGAACAACGATCATCTATTCCAGAAGAACTCAGTCCACTCCTCCACCTGTAATATCTCATTTCGTTGCACCAACAAATCCACTTCAGATACCTCCAATGGCCGCCCCAAGGAATCAACCCTTTGTTGCTTTCAACGGAGGGAGTCCTTTGAACTTGGTGCAACATAATGATATTCCAATGGCAGCCTTGAAGAGTCTGCCAATTTTCACGAGAAAAGATCAAACTACTCCCATTGAACATTTAAGAGATGTGGGTTCGTTATGCAGAGTCCATCACATAACCAAAGAAGATGTTGCAGTAAGATTGCTAGTTGCTTCACTAAAAGGAAGAGTTGTGCAGTGGTACAGGAGCCTACTAGTCAGTTCAATTGCGACATGGGATGACTTTGGAGAAAAATTGCACAAGCAATTTCAAGACAGGTCTGACAACTTGTCTCTTTTGGAGCAACTGACTACCATTAAGAGGGCTCCACAAGAGCAAATGAATGACTTCAATTTTAGATTTCAAAGGACTTGGGATAGAATCCCTGCAACGGTGAAGCCACCTCTAGAGTATGTGTTTCTATACTTTTTGAGAGCTCTGAACAGTGATATAGTTGTTATGATACAGTCAATGGGGGGAGTATCTCTGCCAAATTCCTTTAAAATAGCTATTAGAGTTGAAAACAACTTAATACAAATTGGTAAGCTTGCTCTCAGGCCACCAATGCCAATATTCCCACAAATTCATGCAAATATTCCTTTGCAAATACCTCCTTTCACACCTCTGCCAGTTGTACCAATGCTACCAGCTGTTGTCCCAACCATTGACAAGCAAGAAAGTGTTGCTTCAAGCTCATCAAATGAATTACAAGAGATCAAAAGTCTTTTACAGACTTTTGGTAACAAGTTGGTAAACTTGGAAAAGCAATAGACCTATTTCAGGCCTTATCAACAGCAAAATCAGGCCTCAAGTCTGCCTTTTCAAGGTCAGCAGCAGCAATTCCAAGGGAATAGACAGCAGTATCAGGGCAATTATCAGGGCCCAAGACAGAGTGTGAATACAAGACCTTTTCAGGCCTATGCTCCAGCACCTGTTAGTGCAGTAAAGGACTTGGTTCCCACTCAAAACAATTTAGCAGCTGATTATGAGTGGTGCTACCCTTGTAACCAGCCTCATAATCAAGCCACTTGTTCAAATGGACTCATCAATCAGGCACTTATGGTGTAGAATACTTCGAGTTCGCAGCAGAGTGCATGCAACGATGCCTTCTCACAACAAGAGGCTCAGCTTAGTAATGATGCCACCCTACTTAACTGGAAAGGTCAAGAGTTTTGTGGACTGAATGATGATAGTTCTCCAATTGCAACCAACACCAGAGAAAAGAAGAGAGCATTTGAGCTTGGTCAAGTAGCAGACAAAGGAAAGGCATCAGCTATGGAGCCATCTACCTCTCAAGCAATTTGTGGTTCACAAAGAGATCAACAACCCTCAGATAAGAAGCAGCCACGCTTACAAACTGATCATACCGATGCAAAGGTACACAATAAAAATCCAATTGTACCTTTTAACATTCTTGATAGCATGAAAAGGACAAATGTAACCATGTCTATGTGGGATTCTTTAGTCATCCTCAGTCAAAAGGATATGTTACAATCAGCCCTATCAAGTTTGAAAATATCTGATGAGTTTGAGCCCTCAATAGGTCAGGTTAGAGTCGTGTTAACAAATGATTCTCAGGGAAATGGTCGGCATCCTTGCATAGTGAATGAAAAAAGAGTTAAACCACCTCCTTTCTATGTGTCAGTGATCATTGGTGATAAATTAGTCCATAACTGTATGGTAGATAGTGGAGCTAGTAGCTCTGTCATACCAAAATAGATTGCTGACAAACTACGGCTAAAATATCAGCCTTTGGAGAAGGGGGTGATCGAATTAGATGGCACTTCGGTTAACACTTTGGGTATTATCAAGGACTTAAGCCTCACTCTCCATTCTTGTCCAAACTTTTCAGTCCCTCAAGACATATGTATCATAGACCTTCCACCTTTCTTTTCCTTGTGTTTATCTAGAGAATTTACAACCAAGATAGGTGGTTACGTATCAACTGATTGGTCACACATGTTATTTAGAACAAGATATGGGACTAAGGTTACCATCAAGTCTGAAAGGTTGGCTAAAGACCACATTGAACCATATAACCCAAGCCCCATCAATGCTATTCCTTCTGTTGCAAATACAAATTGTTTTGTTTCTACTGATGATGAACTAGCTGCTGCTCAAGAACTCCAATTAGAAGCTATTCCTGACATGCTGCTGCATGAATGGGCAGTTGAGAATATATCGGACAGCCCTGTAGACCTCATTCAAGATGCTGGTATGGGAAACTATGTCATTCTTGAGCCTGATATAGAGATTTCAAACTTGGAAAAGGGTGCAGATCAGTTGTTGCAACCGCTTAATGGACTTTGGGAGATGTTCTTTGATGGTTCTAGAAGTAGAAATGGAGCAGGAAGAGGTGCAATGCTTGTGTCTCCTGAAGGTGATAAATACTACTCTGCATTCCGCTTTGCTTTTGCATGCTCCAATAACACCGCTGAGTATGAAGGCCTTGTTCAAGGTCTAGAATGGGCAAGAAAGAGAGGAATAACCAACTTGAAAGTCCATGGAGACAATGAATTAATTATTAATCAAGTGAGGGGTCTGAATGTTGCTTAAAATGACATATTAAAGTCCTATAGAAATAGAGTGTGGAACATGCTCGAAGATTTTGATGCCTTTAATTTAGTGTCCATCCCAAGAAATCAGAACAAGCATGCTGACAGTCTTGCAGCCATTGGAGCACATTTTGATATTCCAAATGACATCAGAAAGGAGAAGGTGCAGCAGTATGTGAAGGTTGTGGTCAGACCCTCAATTCCTGACAACAACATTCACTAGCAAGTCTTTGACAATGATGAGCAGATCCTTTCCTTCTTGCTCAAAGAAGATCAGTTCTCCATGTTGAATTAGGCAAAACTCAAGCAACAGTATGGTGATTAGGTCATACAGCTGAAGACAAACAAATTGCCCAAAGGCCTGCTTACCTTAGAGTCAATTTTTAGTACTGATGATTAGCTAAAAAAGGGAAAGGCCGGCTTGTAGATTAAACAAGAACACTACGAAGAGTTGGAGATCTTCAAAGGTAGGCTCCTTAAGATAGGAAAAATCTATTCACCTGAAGATAAGCAAGCTTTTGTTGCTTTGTGCCAAGAATTTCATGATGTCTTTGCTTGGGATCAGATTTGAAAGGATTTGACCCCCACATTGCTCAGCACACGATCGAATTAGAGCCTAATGCCAAGCCAGTAAGGCAGAAACAAAGGCCTTTGAATCCCAAGCTCGAGCCCTTAATGATCAAAGAGCTGACCAAATTAGTTGAGGGGGGTATTGTCTTCCCTATCAAGCACACTTCATGGGTTTCTAATCTTGTGCTGGTTAGAAAGAAAAGTGGTGAGATAAGGCTCTGTGTAGACTTCAGGGATCTTAACCGGTCCTCTCTAAAAGACCACTACCCACTGCCCTCCATGGAAAGAATCTTATAAGAGGTTGCTGGTTCTGAAAGGTTTTCCTTACTAGATAGTTTTTTAGGATATAATCAGGTGTTGGTTAAAGAAGATCATTTTAAGACTGCTATTACAACTAAATGGGGCACTATGGCATACAAAAGGATGCCTTTTGGTTTGTCAAATGCTGGTGCCATGTTTCAGAGATCTATGGACATGGCATTTCAAAGCTTGATCAACAAGATTATACTGATTTACCTAGATGACATAACAGTGTATTCTAAGAATGCAGATGAGCATCTGTCACATCTTAGGCAAGTGTTCAAAAAATGAAAAGAGTTTAGGATCTCTCTCAATCGCAAAAAGAGCATCTTTGTTGTTCATGAGGGGAAACTATTAGGACACAGTGTCAAAGCAAGGAATTACTATTGACCCTGAAAGAGTCAGAGCCATACTTGAGTTGCCGCTGCCTAATCATAAGAAGGGCCTACAGAGCTTTCTAAGCCAAATCAACTTTCTAAGAAGATTCATCCCTGATGTTGCAATTTTTTTACAGCCTTTAATAGCTATGTTAAAGAAGAATGCAATCTTCAGTTGGACGAAGGATGCCAATAATAGTTTCGCAAAGGTTAAGGAGGCCTTAGCAGCAGCTCGCACACTTGTAAATCCTAATTTTTCCAAAGATTTGTATCTGTATGCTTATGGTAGCACAAGTAACATCTCTGCAATATTGGTTCAAAAAAAATGAAGAGAATTTAGAGCAACCAATAGCTTTCTTTAGCCAAGGCTTAGTCGACTATGAACAAGAATACTCCTTTGTGGAGAGGCGCATTCTTGCTATGATCAGAAGCCTTAATAAATTCAAGCCTTTGGTCTCTCATAATAGAATTCATATCATGGTGGCACACTCAAGTGTGAAATAATTCTTATTAAATAAGGATCTGAATGAAAAAAGAGCAGGGTGGATCACTAAGTTCATGGAGTATGATGTAGATATCAGTGTCACCAAGTTAGTTAGAGGCAGAGGCCTTTGTGAACAACTTGCTTTAGGGTCGAGTAGTGAAAGTAAACTGGAAAAGGATGTTGTGCTTTCCAATTCAAATGAGCCTCAGAACGCCCAGGATAATGTACCACATGAGACAACCAATTGGGTCCAAGATATGACCCATTTCTTACAGACTAGTGAATGCCCATTAAGATTGAATAGAGCTAAAAGGAGATACTTCAGATTGCATTCCATACCATATGTGCTAGTAAATAATGCTCTCTTCAAAAAGGATCTAAGTGGTGTCCTATTAAGATGCATTCACAGTGACCAAATTGAAAAGGTGCTTCATGAGTTTCGTGATGGAGCTGTAGGAGGTCACTTTGCTCCCAGAACCACTGCCTGGAAAATCATGAGAGTTGGTTACTATTGGCCCAGCCTATTCAAGGATGTGTATTCCTGGTCAAGAAAGTGCATCAAATGCGCCTTGTTTTTAGGAAAGGAAAAGTTGCCATCCATGCCCCTACGTATGATTCAA
Source organism: Sequoia sempervirens (assembly GCA_007258455.2). Lineage (NCBI taxonomy): Eukaryota > Viridiplantae > Streptophyta > Pinopsida > Cupressales > Cupressaceae > Sequoia > Sequoia sempervirens. The sequence continues at coordinate 58,255 of VDFB02390988.1, read as the reverse complement.
GTAGAGCAGCCCTTCATGAGATGGGGCATTGATTTCATTGGTCCAATAAACCCACCTTCCAGTGCTGGTCACAAGTGGGTACTTACAGCCACAGACTACTTTACAAGGTGGACAAAAGCAATAGCCTTGAAAGAAACAAGGGAGTCTTCAGTCTTGAGCTTCTATGAAGATATAGTCACCAGGTTCGGGGTACCTAACTCCATCATATCTGATAATTCCCTTGCATTCACGAGTCTAAAACTGATTGAATGGGCCGTTAGGCATGGTATTCATTTGAACACATCTTTGAATTATTACCCCCAGGGTAATGGCCTAGTTGAGAGCATAAATAAAAACCTCATCAGGATCATCAAAAGAACCATAGAAGATAGCTAAAGGACCTAGCCCGGTAGTTTAAAGAATGCACTTTGGGCTGAAAGAGTGACCCCTAAGAGGTCTATTGGCAATTCACCATATATGTTGGTCTATGGCAAGGAGGCGAGATTGCCACTATCTGTGGAGCTTCCAGCTCTAGACATCATTCATCAGTTGGAAGTGCTTGAAGGACAAGACCCAATGTTTGTAAGGTATGCAGAGCTCATGGAGCTTGAAGAATCAAGGGACAGATCGATGAAAACTTTGGAGGATCATTAGCTCCAGACAAAGAAGACATTTGACAAAAGGGCAACAGTGAAGGTTTTCAGGGTGGGAGACCTTGTGTTGAAGTGGGACGTTCTCAAAAGCAGACCTAGCCATCACACTAAATTTGATAACATGTGGACAAGTCCATTCATCATCAGAGATTGCAAAGAACACAATGCATATCAACTGGCTACAACAGAAGGTGAAGTGCTTTCTATCCCAGTCAATGGGATACACCTTAAGCCCTGTTTTCAAATCTAACGCAGTCTATCTAATGTACATAATAGTGTAGGTTTTATGTTTTCCATAAGTGCTATTTCAGCACAGTATATATCTTCTCTTTTTGTTTCCCTTGTCTTGTCATTTTGGCCACCTGTTGTATCCTATAAATCTCATGAGGTCGGGGCCATATGCAAAATGACGTTTTAATTGTTCTCTGAGTTTTTCTAACGACTCCATGTCCAATGGATAGGCCTAGGCTACCAGTCTTCATGTTTAGCAGGCAAACATCCCACAAAAAATTGCCAAAAATGTTACCTGGTTTACACCCTCGGGCTCAATCAGGCAAGCATCTATGTTGCAGGTGTCATAAGGGTCATATCGGATCTCTCCATCGAAGGCTTTTACCGTTGAGGTTGTGTCTTACCGATTTTATCATCTCTCCCTGACTGGATATATGGTGATTCATCGGCGAAGGTATACCACTATCGGCATAAAGTCTCAGTGAATTCTTCAAGTTTTGTCGACCGGAGGAGCAAAGTATATCATATCGGCATGAGTTTAGGTTTTCATGAAGGTGTCACAACGACTTCTTTTTGTCTTACCGATAGTGTGCAAGGGGGTCGTATTTTGGCATGAGTTCATTTTAGTCACACCGATGGGAAACATGAGACTCCTGGTCGGCGTAAAAACTTCCTTGTTTCGGTGACTTTCAATGCATGAGGCCTTTTGGTGTAACAGATGCAGTCTATGAGAGGTCTCTCCGATGGGCGAAGGCTACAGCGACATAGTTGGAAAATGGATGGGCTTGTCGGCAGGATAAAGCATGGGTCTCGGCGACTAAAGGTTTTTTGTTTGGCGGAGGTTATTTCTTCCACAAAGGGTCACGACAAATGCCTCAGGTTTCGCCGAAGTCACAAGGAGCCCGACACAAAAGATGGAGGCCTCGATATCTTTCTTTCGGCGGGAGTCGCACTGATTATGATGACTTCACTGAGAGTCATCGAATATCGACATAGAGTCTCGCTGAAGTGGAGATGTCTCGCTGATGGCAAACAGATGGCCAGTGGATGATGTTGGTTTCGGTGTAGGTCTCAGCGAAGCACGAGAAGCTAGCCAGGAGATAGGGAGTTCGCCATAAGATAAAGCCATCGGTGGGAGGTCTTGCCGATTTGGTAAGATCTCGCCGAGGGCCATAGGGAGCTCAAGCCCGGAGGACACAAATGAACTCATGGTAAACAAATGGAGCTCGAAAAAAGTCATGGAACTCGAAATAGAGTCTCGGTGAATAGGAAAAGATCTTCGGTGTAACACAAGGGTTTCAGGGAGAGGTCTTAGCAAAACTAACAAGTCTCGTCGGAAGGAAGGATGAGCCCTCACCAAGACAAAAGCAATTCGGCAGGACTCTTGCCAAAAGCACAACGATGGATTTTCGGGCAGACAAAGGGAGATCTCGACAAAGGATATTGCCTTCGGCAAGGTTTCTTGCCAAAGGATAAAGGTCGCGGCGAAAATAAAGGCAACGTCGGCAAAAGAAGGAGGCACTCGATATAAAGTCCGGTCGGCAGACCAATGTCTTGCCGAAACAAAAGGTGCCCGCCATGAATATCACCAAACAGGGAGGTCTTTGGCATAACATAATGAGCTCAGGGCAACCTCTTTCCAACCGGAATGAGTCAGGCCGAAAGAAAATAAGTTGGCCGAGGGTTCATACCTCGGCGTATGTTTTGCTGAGATACATTCCCATTCAAAGGACTTTTGACTATTTGTAAGGCTGCGTGGTTTTCACTCGGCTAATCAGAAAGATCTAAGGGTAAACCGTGGTAGTACAAAGTGTGTCGACAGGATGAAGGGCGACGTGTATCTATTGCAATATCAGAGCATTCATGGTGCGGCCGAAGTAGCTCAACTGGACACGATGGATCAAATAAATGTGGTAGCTGAAGGAATATCTAAGGAGGACTTCTTCGAGAATGTTTCACACCGACACCAACAATAGGGACACGCAGGATCTTCAGCATTAATTCAATAAAATATTGGGGAAATTCTATCCCGAATTGGGATATTTTTGTAAGCCCTAAGGGGCCGACATATTAGTTTGTATATAAGGAAATTTTTCCTTTTTGTAAGTAGTTCTGATTGCACACTCCGAAGGGTTAGTGATTTTCAATCAATCCTTTCTCTGTCAATGTATGTTTTATGTAACTCAACTGGAATCTTGAATATAACACAGAGTGTATCTTGGAAGTTTGTCTTCATGTTTGTATGATTCTTATCTTCTATATCTTTCTTTTGTACATGCAAGTTTCTAACTGTGTTTCTATAATACTGTATTCATATCTTAGAGTTGTGAAATCAATCTTTCCTTCCTGAGATGTGTATGTAGACCAAACCTATTAGAAAGAAAAGCATTAAATTCGAAAGATATTGTTCTGAGAATAGCAATTAGGCTTTCAAGTGTATGTTCTTCCTGTGTTTTTTTCATGATTTCTCACCAGCTCCGTGTATCACCCTAGTGTAGTCTTTTAATTTATGCACCTTCTTCCTCTTTTCTCTCAAAGAATCAATAGTTTAGGTCATACCCAAAGGAAGCCGGCCTTCTCCGTAGGTTCATTTCAGTTATAGGTGACCCACAGCCTTGAGATGATCCCATGTTGCTCTAGAATACTCAGTTTATTGTAAACTCTACACAAGGTGCAATTCTAGGTGACAACAGGTACATTTACCAACCTTTGATGATGTAGGCAACTCATAAGTTTAAAATGAAATGTATATAAAAGAGATTGCATTCCATCACAAGTTAAATGCTTAGCTATGTATGAAACAATAGAAGCCCATAACCATGGTAAGGAAAGTCTTTTTGTACCTTATGTCAGGAGTCCAATTCCTCTTCTAGCTGTGTAAAATCATTTCTTTATGTGATTTCATTAGCTCTCACTAGAAATATTCTCCTACCCTAGGCAACCCAAAGACTTATTCCACTACTGCTTTCAAATAATCTATTCTCAACCCTCTAATTGTAGCCTCATCATTTTGTAATGTGTTGGAAAATTGTTGTGTCATGAATTCTTTATATTCTATTAGATGGAGAAAATAGTTTAACCATCCTTCTTGTTGAAAGATGGGAAAACATTGTTGGTCTTCTAATAGAAAATTGTGTGTTGTTGGTTCTCTCCTAATAATGTTGCCTCCCATCCTTCAGTTCTATATCCTCTGTCAAGTGATTTTTTCTTTAAAATATTCTACAATCTACTTATAATTTCTCAATATACTTGTTCTATGATCACTTTCACTTTTGTGTCTACAAGTTCCTATGGCTTTTCTTCTTATGGATCTGTGACGATAATTGAAGTTGTTGTGTATGCATCTCTTTTTAATTCTTGACAAATGAAATCATAAATGATAATCAAACTAGTTTTCTCCCCCCTCCCCGACTTAAATTTTCTATTTGTCCTCAAATAGCAATGTACAAAAAGGATGAAGGAATAGATTGCAAAGCATTGTAAATATTTGATATAATATAAATGGCATGTTTGCATGATTGCAAATGCTAGATGAATTAAATAGAATTAAATGTTATTCATAGTTAAAAATAAGACAATTACATTGAATGGCATGATAATGGAAAAAGGCGGCACATGATATATGAGTTGAGCACCGTTATGCAACTACTTGGTGAAGAATTGAAAGGATAGTAGTAAATGGAAGTACTATGGATAGATATTTCATATAAAGAGCTTATTGGAATGATGACACATGTCTAAAAATTCTTTAGGAAAGAAAGTTGTAGTAGGCACACGATTATTCATAATGGAATGATATGTTGCATAAAAAGTGTGTTCAAGTAGACTTTCTACATATCGAGATGATAGTTGTGTGAATTTGAGTGATAGTGGTGGAGAGATGGTAGCAAGTGTTGTGGGTAGTAGTAAAACAATTCCCTTTTTGCAAATGCTTAGGTTGTTGATATAGGTCTCATGAACTTGTACACATACAAAAATAACTATTACTAATGATACGTAGTGCATGTGTGTGGATGTGAGGTTTTAGTTTGAGAGTTCATAATAGTTACACATCAAAAGGTTAGCTAGTTGGCTCATCTACAAATGTATCAATTAGTGATTTGGCCTTATTTGCATGTTTTTCATTTAATGTTAAATTTGCACATGGTATAAATTTTTTCTATAAATTATGTAAAAATTCCTCCTTCTGTATTGGTTTTTTTATAAAGCTTCAATCTATGCCCATTACCATTAAGGAGAACTTAACTAAATCTATGGTAGTTAGTTGGACTGCTCCATTTTGAAAACATGCTTGATTTCATAAGAACCAAGCCACCTTGTTTGTAATTTTCCTTTGTGGTCCTTATATTGAGTCATAATGCAATGCCTAATCTCCTTCATTGAATTATTTGGTTTTAATAAATTTATCATGCCATGTGATTATTTGTTGCTACACAATATTTGTATGATGGTTGTCAATTTTGTTTATCAAACCTCTAAGAACACCCTCCTGAGTCTATGCTAAGCTAAAAGAATAAGAGAGAAAATCTACTCTCATAGAGTTGACCTTTAACCCTCCATGTTCTTTGGATGAGTATGTTTCACCTTCTTGATGACAACATTGGCCTTGAAAATGAAATTTTATTCTAGGAAGTGGAGTGGTGGTTTTGGGATCTAATAGTTATAGGAATCATGGATTGAGATGTGTGTCTACATGGTTCTAATTTTCTTGTTCACATGGAGGATTATAATTTAATTTCTTGATGCTTTAGAGGCCTTTCATAGAGACTTTACAAGTGTATTGTAATCTTGTTCTTGAGATAATACATTGAGTTGTGTGGGTACTTTTGTATACTATATTTTTCTCTTGAGAGAGTTTTCCTATGGTACATTTAGTGTTATATCTTTCCATATTCTTTTTTATTCTTTTGTATTATGGATTTTGAATACTTATTTTACATTATAAATTTCATTCATGAGGGTTATGTGGAAATTATATAATTTATTGCAATTTACTTTCATTTGGTATTAAATCTTTATTTTGTAGGTTATAGGAGGAGACATCTTTCTTGTATTTTGGTAGCCATGAATTGTTAGCATACAAAATTTTATTACTATTTTAGGCTCCAAGTGGCAGGTCCATTAGATTCAAATTCTCAAAGTAGACTATCTAATTTTAATTTAGGTAGTGCAAGTTTCATTTTATTAAGATTCATTACTTCTTGCCACAAAAATGATTAGTGAAGTCCTTTTTAGTTGATGCATGAAAAGGACCTCAACTTAGGTTGATATGTAGGTATGGTGGATACCATACAAAGCATAACCTTGATTTTCCCAAAGCACTTTTAGTGTTAAGCTATGTTGAATGGTACATTTGAACTTGATACTGACTAAATTTTATGATCTAGTAGAAATGGGATTTTCTTTTGTAATAAGATGTAATGTTCATAGATTTTTTAGTATGCTAAGTTTTTGTTCATTAATGTCTTGATCGATATGTAGTGGAAGAATTATTATGTATTGAGATATATATAATATGTATGTTTTATAAATTACTAATATCAAAGAAACTCAAGTAGGCAAGTAGTGGCCATGAAAGTAGATCTGAGTTGTTCTTTTAAAGCTCAAAGTTTTCCCTTTACTCCAAATGTCACATTTTTTTGGTTTGTCATTATTAAAATCCATGCAACATAGAGGGGAATATATAAAGATATATAGAGAATGAGAGAGAGGGGGCACGAGATAAAAAGAGAGATAGAGGAAACAAAGTAATGAAGACAAAATATTAGGTCCAATATAATGTGCACGTAATTTAAAAAGGATGTTCAACAAACAAGGCACATACATATGAGGCTAGAATTCTAAAGTCTTTGTTGTTGTGGATGGACACTCATTGGAAAAAGTTCTAATGGAAAATAACAAGACACATATGCAAATCACATTCTACTTTATATTTAGTGTGAGTACAAAAAAGACACAATATTATATATAAAAAATCTTCCAAAAGAACTTAAAATCAGTTTTAGCATTTATTTTAGTGCATTTGCAAATAAATATGTTGTTATAGAATTCTTACAAGTGTCCAAAATAGGACTATGACTTTAAAAAATGATACTCAACATGTCCTATTTGCCATAAAAGATATAATTATACCTTAATTTCTTCTTTATCATGGAGGGAAACTCGCTATATTTGGAAGAGGGAGTGAATTGTTCATCATCAACTAGGAGAGATTCTAATGATTTGAAGTTAATTTTTTTATAGATTGTTTGTTAATTAAAGTTTTAACTTGTTTCAATTTGATCCATTATGAACTATAATAAAAATAAAATGGGATCTAAAATGAACCTTATAACCCTCCATAATAGAAGATTATTGGAAGTAGAGCCCCCCAAAAAATACAAGGTGTTTGTACTATAAATTGCACAAAAATAAAGCCTAAATTAACCATTTATAACAAATGTAGATTATTTTTGGGAATCCAGACAAACCACTTCGTTGAAACTGCTACAGCCTACCATAGCATAAAGTTGGTTAGAGACAAGGGAATCTCAAAGCTATGGATTGGAGGGGACTCCCTTAATATTGTTAATTGTCTTAGGAAGGGGTCTCCCCCATCATGGACTATTGAAAATTTCATCTTGGACGCCCTTGCTTTAATTAAGGATTTTGATGAAATATATATTTCTCATGCTTTTAGAGAGGCAAATCGGGTGGCTGATTGGGTGGTGAATCTTGGGGTGACGTCTGCAAGGCATTGGGAGGCGAATGATGTCCTGCCCTTTGAGCTAAGTAATCTACTTCATAATGACAAATCTTAGTACGTTGGCGTTGCTTGTCTCCTCGGCTATAAGAGTGTGTGGTTATCATGGATGGTTCTAGCTGATTAGACACTTCGTGTAGGTGATGTTTATGGGAAGTTGTGGGCATTAAAATCCGAGATGCATGTGCCTCCTTTCCATTATTATTCTTGGTACCACTCCTGGGAAACACACGCGCTTTCTGGGTGTTCATTTCCCTCTTGCCTTATTGTTTATTATCTTTTGTGTGTGGTCTCTCTCTGCATTTTCAAAGCTTTTGATGATGGGTGGAGATAGGTGCAGAACAAAACCGCTTTCCTATGATGATTTCAAGGCTAATGTTGATGTTTGGGCTACACTACAAAAGGGTGGTGTGACCCCTTTTATGGAAAGGATGCATGGCTTTATGTCCAGTGTATCCAAAGACTTTGTCGATGCCTGGCATGGCCATGTTCTAAGTATGTTCGGTAGGGATACCCTAATTAATGAAGATTTCATTGCATAAGTGAATGGGATGTCGATGGAAGGAAGGAAGTTCTATAGAGATAAGAACCTCTCACAGTGGGCAAGGAAAAATTTTCTCTGATCTACAGAGAATGTGCTAAAATGGTTAGACTGGATTGTGGTGGGTATGATAGGTCTAAGATTAAACCTATCTAGTAGGATGTGGCTATGGAGGTTATGTGGTACTTCACCCTTGATGGAAAATACATGGTGTTGTATGGTCACCACTTCGTTATGCTAAATCATTTCTGACACGGTAAGCTCATTTCCTTCTCATTTTATCTATTACTTTCTATGGAGGAGGGAATCTCAAATTTCAGGAAGAACCCTAGAAACCCTTTTCTGCATGAGGGTTTGATGTTGCTTATAGTTGAGTTTATTAAAGAAAACTATATTGTTGAAGCTCCCCGATCCCCTGTTTTGAAAAAGAAGAGGAAGGGGAGTGGGAATTGTCAGGTTGAGGAGGTCCCGGAGAGTAAGGGGACAAAAATTGAAGTGGAGTCGGAGGCATGGTCTGATGGGTACAATACTAACCTTGACTATACACCCTCGATTGGTGGGAAGAAACCCTCTACTTCAAGGGCTAAACCTTCCCTCCCACATGTTAAGCACAAAATTAAGGATGTTTGCAAGGAGGTTGCAGAGGAGGGACTTCACAAGGGAAAGAAGGGTAAGAGTTTGGTTTTATGCTTTATGGATATAGTGGATAAGCTTCTAAAGACTTCTGAGGATATTTAGGGTGGTGAGATGATGTAGTTGGGAAATGTTAGCCTATTTTTTGTTGGTGAAGGTGGGACCCCTTGTGTTGGTAAGGTGAATAGTGTTGTTAATGTGGATGAGTCTACACATGAGTTGGTTTCCAAGGACAGGGGAAAATCCAAGATTAATCCTGATGTTTCTCAATATGAGGATCCTCCTGTTGGTTCACATAAGGGTAGAGGTTTATTTTGGGGGGCCATGGACTTTTCGTAAGCATCGGGTATGGATAAAAAAAGAAGGGTGGACATTTCATTTAATTTATTGATGTGGCTTGTTCAGGAGGTGTAGGACCTCCACAATAAGCACGACACTATTGCCCAGTGCAATATATCCACGCTTTGTAGTCTCAAGGAGAAGGACTCCATTTTCAGTTTAGCCAGGTCGATGAACTCTAGTGTTGGCTTTGTGGTGGATGACTTGGCTAACTTGAAGAAATATTATGGTCTGAGGCTAGTGTTGTTGGAAAATAATTACAGGTAGCTATGTAAGGACATGGACACGATCATTAATCTTAGCAAGGAAAAATTGGAGGCTTCAGTGAAGGGTCTAGTTTTCTCAATGAGAAGGAAAAAGAATGGATGGGCAAAGGTCTTTTCGGTAAATAGGTGAGTAAGGAGAAGGGGGAGAGTGCTAACAAGGAGATGTAGACCACAGACTTGGGTGTTGGGCCAAGTGTGCGCACTCAGAATAAAACTAAGAAACACAATACGGTCACTAGGCAGGATGTGGAAGACATCATGGATATGCATGATAGGTTGGCGTCCAAGGACTTGGAAGTGGCTAGGGTGCTCAAATAACTTCTCTAATGGATGTTTGTTTGTTATTTTTTTTTTCTGTCGCTAGTTTGTGTTGATGGTCCACTAATATCTATGTAATCAACTTGTTTTTGGTTTTTCGAGTGGGCAACCCATTGCTTAATCTTTGCTTCCACTGTTCCTTTTTGTACAGGGTTTCAGGAACCCTTCAAAAAAAATTTATTGTTAATAGAAAAAAAAAACTATTTTTTTTAAATAACCTTTTCAAACTAAATTCTAAATACCACAAGTAGAATCCTTGCATTTTCTAATAATTATTTTTTTTTTAAATTACTAGATTTTAATATTATGGGAAAAAATATGCCCTATCAAAAATAAAAACAAAGAGGAGCTTCATATTGTAATTATAATCGCAACTAACAAAATCATAAGAAAAAATAAAAAACATGGTGAAGTTCTTGGAAAGAGATTTCCAATGTATATAAGAAGTGAAAAATATTACTTCATATGTCTAATTTATGATGAAAAAAATGATTATTCCTTTAGGAGCATTGCATAGGACTTGGTGTTTCTATGGTGGCCATTGGGTGGCACTGTGGTGGTGCTTGGGCAATGTGTTGGTGATGATTTGGGAGGATAGGCATCCACTAGTGGTGCACTAGTGGGGTTGCACATTGGCGGTAATTGGTGGTGGTGTGTCCCTAGGTGATGTGTGATAGTCTTCTCAACAATACATGAGTGATCATTTCAAGGGAAAAGTTTTAAGCTGTTAAGGTTGGGTGTGGCCAAGGTGTGAACTCATGACCACTTGATATATCCTACAAGAACAAAACCTTTGCAAGATTATAGCAAGTGTTAGTCACATGTAAGGACAATACCCTACACAAAAATATGTATTTTTAATGCCTACCTTATATACAAAAGTTGAGACTTGGGAAAAAATGAGATGATGCAGATAATACGACATGAAAACCAAGACACTACATGTATAGCAATTGTACAAGTCTATACATGTAGCATGAAATTTCATATTATCTAGATAATGTGTGCCCTTCAAAAACTACCAATTTCCTTCTCCAAAACCTATAGTACCTTGTATGAAAATATAAGTATTGGGCCTTCTAAACACAATTGTGAAGTCAATTTTTTCTCCAATATGTACTATATGAAAGTAGGTGCATCAAACTTGTAAATTTGAGATAATTTAGGAAGGGATTGATAAGTTTTGTCTAATACCACATTGGATCATCCAAGATCATCTTGTAGGATCTAAGAACTTGTACAAAAAAATATTATCATAGAAATTAATAAAAAAATATGAAAAATATGTGCATATAAAAGCAAGGATGAGGAGGTGAGAAGGTAGGACTAAAATTCTGACTACCCCTCCAAATGTGAGGCACATGTGGGTACACTTGGTACAAGTGTGAAGATACATCTAGATTTCACATAAGGCGAGACAAAAAGTAAATTGTCTCTTTAAGTGTACTTAAGTGTAGTTTGAATTGGGCCAACTAGGTAAGATAATAACTAGTTAGAAAATAACACTTTTCAAACTCACAAGGGTTGGTGTGCCATTGGAAAACCCTAATGATCTAGCTTGTTAGTTTTAACCCCTTAGAGCCTAGGTGTAATAAGAGGCTTTGTTCCCTATAACCACCCATTGAACTTTATGACCTATTTTTTTATGAAATTTTACACCAACACTATAGAATTTATATAGAGAAATATTCCTTGCTAAAAGTATAATGACTATGTAGCAATGGTAGGTGGCTATTGTATGATTATATAGATTGATATGGATCAATTCTAGTCAATCCCCCAAGAAAGGTTATTTTTTTTCTATGCCAAACCTTATTGAGTTTTATATCAATTTATAGGTTTTTGGGTTTTCAAAGCGCAAACAGGAGGTCTATTTTACACTAAAATGAACTACATGCATTTTTTTGGTTAAAACTCTACAAACAAAACATGAGAATTAAAAATTTACAACTTTGATACCATGTAAGAATTATTGATGAACCCCATAGGAGCCAAGAATCACTTGCAACTAAAACAACCTTCCACATAAGAGATAAGAAACATAAATGCTATGAATCCAAAGATTTCATTAGATAGATAAATGAAATTGATATGGTATATAATGAAGAAACTTTTGTTATAAAGACAAGGACAAAACCTTAAGATAGACTAAGATCATCAAAAGTGTCTTAATCTTATTTTATTAGATACAAAATCTAAATGACTTAGACAAATTTAAATATGTAAGTGAAAATAACACCTAATATGAAATTAATTAATATATCATATTCACACCAACAACCACCACATAAAAGATACCAATATCATTATAACTAATAATCATTATAAAGTTCCCCCCTGTTAATGGGGTCCTGGGGGTTTGTCCCGCAGGGGCCTCAAGGGATGATGTGAGATGGTTCACGTCGGAGGAGGGATTGGTGAAGGTCAATTTCGATGGCACCTCAAAGGGTAATCCTGGAGAGAGTGGGGTGGGGTGTGTTATCAGGGATCATGAAGGGAAGACAACAATTGAGAAATCTATATATCTGGGGATTGGCACAAATAATGAGGTAGAATTTTAGGTTGCCTTGACCAAACTCCAATATGCTAAACATAAAAATTTGCAAAAATCTATTTAGAGGGGGATTCATTAATTATAATTAATGCCATTAGAACGAGATGGACACCCAATTGGAAATTACTTGGTATTGGCTCTCTCCCATCACACAAATACTAGTTGAGTTGGATGCCTTCAAGGTGACCTGGATATTTACTATGAAGGCAATAGGGTGGTGGATGATTTTTCCAAAAGGACCTCGATGGTGGGGTTAGCTTAATTGGCATATGTCATTTCTAATTTTGGCAGCGGGCTTGGGTATGCTTGTGGTGTGGCACTGATGTCACACTAATTACTAGTACCATGGGGTGTCTATGATGTCAGGTTGGAGGTTGGCGGTTGTTTATAAATCTTAGTGTTTGCTTGGATTTTTTCCAAGAAAACTTTTTGCAGTGTTGGTGTGGTGCATTTGGGCTAAGCAATATGGATACCCCAATAAGGTTGGAATGCTTGAGTAGCCAATTGGCATTCATGGGGAAGGTGACAGAGAAAAGTTTTGGTAATGTTTTTAAATCCAAACACGGTTTAATCATCCACGCATTGAAGATGGTGCTCGACGGGGAGTTTCTTTGCTTGTTCCACTAGCATAGGGTTAACATGGACATCACTGCAATGTTCTTGGCCTCGGTTTTGGACGTGAGGAGTTGAAGGAAACGACACTCCAACTTTGCAAAAGGCTGATTTGGGGTAAGTTTCTGGTTAGCTTGGAGGATGCTCTAGAAAATTATGAGGTGGGGTAGGGGGTTCCATTACTTGGAGATTACTACTTGCTACGACGATGTGGGATGCCTCCAGAGCGATATCCATTGATCTTCACCAATGATTCGTCTTCCCTACCTAGATTTCATGTCGCGGTGATGAAGAGTATCAAGTTTTTGAAGTAGATTTTGGGGATGGTTCCAAACGAGGGGGCAGGCTGGTTGTAGGCATACATTGCCATGGAAGGTCTAGTGGATGAGGATGGCATGACCAACTGGTGAAGACCTAGAATTCTAAATCGATTGAGGTAATCATTGTTGGGTTGATGCATTTCGGCTTTGGGGGGTATGGGTGCGGTTTTAACAAAATCTGTTTCTTGACGGGTTGGGTGCTATGTGAGGTGAACAAAGAATGCAAATTTTGTAAATTTTGTTAATATTGTTGGTGCAAGTGTAGTGTTCTCTAGGTGTAATAGCCTTTAGAAATGGTTGCAGTGTTTTGAGTGGGGGGCACCATTTTGAAGCTCGGTGCCTAGGTAGTTTTTTTATTTGGGTTATCTTTGGTCTGGGCAATCCGTTGATGATCCCCAGTAACTGATTGTAATGTTCATATTCGATTTTTTGATATATGGGTGCAACCCCTTAGCTACCTTTTGCATTCAAAAAAAAATCATTATGAAGTAACAAAAAGTAGAAAATATTCCCAATCTTTAAATATGAATGATGGTTTGGCTTGAGTCATAAAGAGGCCTATTATTGACCATGTAAAAAAAATTCTTACATTTGAAAGACAATATTTTTAAAATAGTAATGATAAAAGCTTCATATTAATTATTTAGAATTTTTTGTTTTCTTATAAGTACAATGGATATTATGCATTTATTAGAGGTCATTATCTATTTCAGAGGGCTTTGGTGTTTTTTCTTTCATTTGGCTTTCAAATTACGTTATAGATAAATGTTGCTTAGTGATTAATTTTTATTATTGTAATATGCTAAATTATGATTAAAAATAATTATTTAAAAATATTAATAAATAATAATAATTATATAACTAATTTGATATAATAAAAATAATAATTTTGTATTAAATAAGTTATTTATTTATTGTAATTAAACATTAAGATGAAAAATTTCATATTGTAAATATATGTTGTATAGTATAATATATATGATATATATAATTAATAAAAGATATTGATATGATATAATTTTTTTGTATTTTTAAAATTAATTTAAAACGTAAAAAATAAACTATATTAAATATTTCAAATACTTACCAAAATAATAATTAATATAATATTTAAATATATTAATGATTTTAGAAATCACATCATAAAATTAAAATTAAATATTTTAAAAATTATACATGTTTTACTTTCTAAACAAACACATAAACAAAAACAAACAAAAACAAAAACAAAAACTTTAAAGATAGACGTTTTACTTTCTCAAGCTCCTCTACAAATCATGAAAAACTCAATGCAAACTGTTTAGCCGCCATCCACCCAAATATGCTTTCGATTCGACCATAATATGACCACATTTATGTCGGATTAGCTAAAATCGTCATGAGTGACCTCGGATCTCTTTTGGTCCTTCAAGGCTGCTGTAGGTGCATGCACTTGCTTTTCAATGCTGTTGTAGGTGCATGCACTTGTTGTTCAACAAGCCATTGCATTCAACCAAATCTCTAGTATAAGTACCCAAACAACAAGCCATTACATTCAAGCAAGACGTTGCCCTTTTCTTGGCTTTCAACCATTGCAGAGACTATAATCAGCAAGGTTGTTTAAATTGTGCGAAAATATACAAGATTATGTTCTGATTTTCTTAAATTTTATGTGGGAGCCAAGCTAAGAGTTTGGGGTTTGTGTTTGCAGGAAGTTTAGCATAGCAGTAATTTAAGAACAAAAATGGGAGCAATGTGAGTATAAGTAATCCATTCTGCTTATGAAAACATCCTGTGATACCTTGGAATTCCTAATGCTCTAAGTGTGCAAATCTAACTAAGAAACATGAATAACAAAATGCCAAGGACACCTCAAGATTAGCCAAAAGAGTGGTTCAACGAAAAGGAATGCAAATAAAATAAAACACAAATATTTTTACCTCCCTTGTTGTTGATACCTCTTTGATTGGCCCCTGCTTGGATTGGTTGTGTGCTCCTTAAATGATTGTTTGAATGACTATAATGCAAGCTTCAATATGCAAAATGATGAACGAAAATGGTTGAATGATTGAAGAAGGCTTGAGAATTCAAATGGACAGCATGTAGTTATGAGAGTGCAAAGTGTTGGAAATGAAAATGGGCAGCATAAGGTTGCTCAAATGAAGAAGTGTTGGAAATGCCCTTGAGGAGGGGGTATTTATAGGAGAATTTGAATTCTCTAGAGAATTCAAGGGTCAAGATTGATCCAACAAGGTCAAGATGAAGGGCTATGGTGGGTTGAGAACCCACAAGCCCTCACATCTTGACATGTGGAGGGTGAAGTGGACAAGAGGATATGAGGTGGAGATGAGTTGTCAAAAAGGTACATGAGGTGGAAAAGGACATGCACCTTGGGGGATGAGAGGATTTCCACAAAAAGGGATTTCTTGTCCCCAAGTGGGAGTGAAAGGGACATTTGAGGAATTTTAGAATTCCTCAAAAATCTACATGGGAAAAGGAAAGGTGGTTGGGGATATAAATGTGAATTAAAAATTCACATTCATAGGATGATCTAGAGGATAAAAGGTGGGCTCCAAAAAGGTGGGACTTAGTCACATGTGGAGATTGTGACAAGTCCAAGGTTGGTCACATGTGGAGATTGTGACAAGTCCAAGGTTCTAGAAGCCTTGGAAGGATGAAATGTGAATTAAAAATTCACATATAAAATAGGGGAACCTAGGAAGAATAAAAAGGAATTAAAAATTCCTTGGAGAATGATTAGGCTTAATTAATCAATAATTAGAAGATAAATAAGGATTGGAAGCCAACTTGCAAAAGTTGTAGGATGTGACACATCCTAATCAAGGATTAGGCATGTGCACATCCCTAATGAAGAAATTAGGAAATGGATTAGGATTAGATGAAAATGGCATGTGAGGAATTAAATAAATGTAATATTTATTTAATTTTTTTGATGAAAAGAGGATTAAGAGAGGGTAAGGTATTTAATTAGGATTTAGCAGAATTGCGATATTAATTAAATAATAGTAATATTATTTAATTAACTCGATAAGAGGATGTTTAGACTAAAAGTGATAAATTTGGATAAGTTAAGTGTCAAAATTTGGATGTCTAGACTAATTTTGCAGAAGCATTAGAAAACCTATGAAAGGTTTTGCAAGGATGAGAGGACCATAATTTGTCCTTGAACAGTGAGAAATGTTTTATGATGATGTAGGAAGGAGTGGTCCTTGGCCATTATATCTCTCAAAAAGGAATTCAGGTGGACCCAACCAAAATTGAGGTAAATAACAATCTTTCTATTCCTATCAAGCAAAAATATGTTAGAAGTTTCTTGGGACATGCAGGATACTATGGGCGCTTCATACAAGATTTCAATAAGATGGTAGCACCACTTTATAATGTTCTAACTAAAGATGGTGAGTTCCAGTGGACAGAGGATTGTGATAAAGCATTCTCTGATTTAAAAATAGCATTAACCCATGCTCCTGTTCTCAAAGGCCCCAATTTGGGGCTCCCTTTCCATATTGACACAGATGCATCTGATTATGCTATAAGGTATATCTTAGGGGAAAAAAGGGAGAAATAGAGAATGCAATCTACTTTGTCAACAAGAACCTACAAGGGACTGAGTTTAACTACGCAGTGACAGAGAAGGAGATGTTGGCAATCATTTATGTTCTCAACAAGTTTATACATTATATCACAAGATACCATATCTTCATCCATACATACCATGCAGCCATAAAATACCTTATGAACAAGCCATTGATTTTAGGAAGGTTAGCAAGGTAGTTGTTAATGCAAGAATTTGATATCACCATTATAGACAAGCCAGGTAAGGAAAATGTTGTGGAAGATTTTCTCTCCAAATTGACTACATTAGAGGGTACTCAAGTCATTAATGACTCCTTTCCTGATGAACACTTGTTCTCTATTAGTGTGCACACACCTTGGTATGCAGATATAGCCAATTATTTGGTCACAAGAAGAGTTCCCCCTCATTTCTCTCCAAAAGAGCGAGGGTTCTTATTGAGAAAAGTTTTCCATTCTCATGGATTACAGGTTGTTTGTTCTATACTGGACTAGATCATTTCATGAGAAGGTGTGTAAGAGAGGATGAAACATATGATATACTACATGCATGCCATAATGAACCCTGTGGGGGACACTTTGCAGCTAAGAGAACAGCCATGAAGATTCTCAATACAAGGTATTATTGGCCCACACTTCATAAGGATGCCGACAAGTACACTAGGAAGTGTGATAGGTGTCAAAGGATGGGCCAACGAGCTAAATCAGATGAGATTCCTCTATACCCTCAAGTAGTTATCACACCATTTGATAAATGGGGACTTGATTTTGTAGGTCCAAATGACCCACCATCAAATGGAAAATCTTACATCTTGGTTTGTACTGATTATGTGACTAAATGGGTTGAGGTCAAAGACATGAAACATGTTAGGGACAATAAATTTATAGAATTCATCTATGAAGAAATCTTCACACGCTATGGAGTTCCTAGAGAGATAGTCATAGATCAAGGGGCCCAATTCACATCCACTCTTGTCACAGCATTGGTGAATGAGTATAATGTCAAGCATTTAAAATCTACTCCCTATCACCCTCAAGCCAATGGTCAATCTGAGGTGACAAATAGGGAAATAGAATCTATTCTGAACAAAATAGTAGCAATACATAGAAAATATTGGGCAAATAGGTTGCCAGAAGTTTTTTGGGCATATAAAACCACTTGGAAAACCACCACTGGTTTTACTTTCTTTGAACTATTATATGGAAAGACATCAATGATTCCTATCGAGTTTGAACAAAAAACTCTTCAAATAGCATTGGACTTGGAATAGATATATATGAGGCACAAAAGGACATGGTTATTCAACTAAATGCCTTATATGAGATGAGAAAATCAGCTCTCCGCCATATTGAGATGGTGCAAAACCAGAGAGTTAGATAGCATGATAAATACATTAAGGAAAAGAAGTTCCAGCCAGGTGATTGGACACTTCCTTATGATTCCAGGTATAAAGAAAACTTAGGAAAACTTCAAACCCAATGGTTGGGACCATATGAGATTGCAGAGGTCTTCCCCAATGGTGTTGTTCAACTTACAACAATTGATCCTGTCAGGTTCAAGTTCCTGGTCAATGGTCATCATCTCAAGCTATACCATAAGTCTTCCTCAAAACAGGAGATCATGCAGAAATTTATTGAATACCAAAACTCCAAATTTCCTATAGTTGAAGGAAGCGGACCTAGTGTCCAACCTTCTGGCTAGTCAAAGGTATGCATGCAACCATAATAAAAAAATTCACTTTTGTGGAAATTAATTTATCCATCAATAAAACTACCCATTCATCTCCATCCCCTCTCTCTCTTCCACTTCACTCCACCCTCACTCCACTCCACCATCACTTCATTTAACAGCTCAACCGTACTCTTTTGGTGACCGATACTTCCTTCCACATTCTTTGGAAAAGACATTCCAACTTTTCAAGTACGTGCATAACTACTTAATGTATATTAATTACCTTGCATGCATTTGTTTGATTATTGTACTTTAATATTGATATTTCACATAGAAAAACCTATTAGTATACCCTGTTATATCATAATTCCATTCTAGTATGTGCAGACACATGCTTTTATTTAGGTTGGGAGGGGAAGTTTGAACGTACGCTTCAAACGTGTCATTAGTCATATTTCATGTGCGAGCATGGCAATAAATTTGAGATGATTGAGTTGAGGTGACGTTCTACATGCATGATATGACATCAATCCGCCGCCATTTTCTTACATAATACCCCTCCTTTATGTCTTATTTAATGCCTTAGTCAAAATCACAATGCCACTAAAAAGGTAAACTTGAGAGGTCATATGACATTGGTGTTAGTACTGGTGAGAATTGCAGGAAGAAAAAGAGAAATTGGGTTTTCAGAAGAAGGATTGCAATAAAGAAGTTTTTGCAAAGGCATTTTCCAGAGTGTAAGTGGAGGAAATGGGAGGTCGATTAATAAAAAATGAACCAATAGTTCACCAGGTAATCCTACAAGATGCACTCTATGAGCTTGAATTCAGGAATTGTGGTTGGCTAGATTACTTTCTAAAGCTAAACAGTTTAAATAATGACATTGCCTTAGAATTTTCACAAACATTTTCTAATGGTGAGGAAATGGTGAAAGGATTAAAATTTATATCCATTGAAGAAAGGATTGTTGAAGTGCTAGCTTTCTTTGTTGAAGGAGAACCCTACCCTACTTCTAGGGATGCTAGATCAGCTAGAGAAAAATTCATTGAGCCTAGTGATCCTCGAATTGTTATAGACAAACAAGGAACAAGAAGAACTTTTCCAGAAACATGGAAGCAAGTAGTTGTTTATATTATCAAATACATTACCTGTGAGGGTCGCCAATCCTGTCTCCATTCTGTGCATTTCAAGCTTTTAAATCACATGAGACATGGAAGGAGGATGAATGTGCCAAACATCCTATACAATATTCTTGCAATCATGGCTGCTAAGACACACAAAGGTAGGGAAAACTCTATTTCCCATCATTGTTTGATTAAATTTCTGGTAGAAAATTATTTTCAAGATGTGTCCAATATGTCATGGGATGAATTTTTGAATATTAAGAAGTTTAGATTAGAAAATGTGGGTCCTAGAGGTCAACCCCTAACTCATAGGGTTAGTGGGGATGAGGGGCTTATTAAATTTACTCCTGAGGCTTCAACTTCTGGGGAAATTCCTAGTACAAACCCTCCTATAGCAAAACCTACAATAGAAATTATTTCCTTTGAATCTGAGCATGCAGATGAAGATAGTTCATCTTCAGACCCCAATGTCGATGTTTCCCCTAAAACCACAGTCTGCACTAGGGTTTTTATTTGAAAGGAGGAAGCAAAAATGAGAAAAGAAAAAATTAGCAAAGGGAAGGCTAAGAAGCAAAAACTGGGAAACGTAAATCCTAGCCCTAGGAAGTGGAAAATTGAAGACACTAATCATCCTACAGCCACTAGGAAAAATAAAATTCCTCCAAGGAAATCAAAATTGACCGAGTCTGCTACTAGTGCGCGTCCAAAAAGAAGCCATAGACTCAAAGGGAAACCTAGAAAGAAGAAAAAAGCTCCTAAGGAGCAGGAAAAAATAGGATTGGCAAAACTCACTGCTATAGCAGAGCAAGTTGAACATCAAGAACTAGTGCAAGCAAAGAAAGTTGAACATCAGGAACCAGTGCAAGGGAAGATCCTAGTAGGAAAACACAAACCTCCTTATTTTTCATGGGAATTATTATCCCTTTATTTATGGAAAGAAATGCAAGAGAAAGAAGAAGAATGGAATAGGGAAAAACTCATGCTACAGGAAGAGATCAATAAGAAAAATGAATAAATTAAGGAGAAGAATGCAGAGATTATTGCATTAAAGGATAAGGTAAAAAATGTGGTGGCTCTAGTACCACAAATTATACAATGTAGGACTCCCCCAAGGGTATATGCACTGCATTTAAGGGAGCGTCATCTTTCTTTTAAGTTGTCAAGGGTCATTTCCAGTCCAAACTCTTTCATTAAAACCCCACAAGAATTTTTCCAAGCTTACCAATCCTCTCCTCTTGAAGTTAAGAATTTATTGTGTGAGTTGTATTTGCACAACTATGTTGTTCCCAATGACCATGAATGGAATCCATTGTTATATATTGGGGATATTCACTTGAGGGAATTAATGTCATGGATTCAAAATTAAATCAGCTAGGGGGAACAATTCAAAATATACAAAGAAAAAGAACTCCATACTCCCCTATCTCTAAGAGCTAAATCAAGCAATCCTACAGATATCATCTACACATGGCACAGACTTCTTTACAATCCAAAGTACAAAAAGAGGATCACGCCTTCTAGGGAGGAAGCATACCTAGAATATGAACAGGTAGTTGCCACTACAGGAAAGTCAATATTGGGATATTTATCACAAAGATGGAATGACTTGCCAGATCAGTTAAAATAGGTTGAACCCCATTCCCTACAAAATTATTATGCAGCTTGCAAATGAAGCATCAAGTGTATACATCTTGGGAGAACAAAGCAACAATATTGGCTCCCGCTAATATTTTAGCCACCTATTCTATTGTGGCCAGTACCAGACCATAGAACCTATCGGTATGATGTAGATGTAGAGAGGCCAAGGTGGGGCATACTAGAAAGAAAGCAGGGGTTCTATTGGAATCCAAATTCAGAAATAGCAGAGACTAGTCAAGGGTAGACAACAATTGGTGATTTGAGGGCTTTGGTAAGGAAAAGGAATAGAGTTCCCTCTCTTGGAGGACCAGGAGATCATTAGGTTGGGGGGAGATGATGAGTCCAAATAATGACTCATTTATGTTAGGGTTTATCATATGTTTGTTATTGATACTATGGGGTTTTAGCACCTGGTTATTAATACTTTCTATGATATTTCCCCAAACTTATGAACTTTGGGCATGAACTTACCCCTATAACTTTTGATAGTATTAACCTGTTATGTGATATATCTATATTAATTTTGCATGTGATTGAATGAATGATATTCTAAGTTGATTATGGATATACGATTGTCTTGTGCACACTAATGTCATAATGCAGGTTCACATTAAAATGCAGATATAAATGAAGCTTGCAAGGTGGAAGAAGTTCATGCCAACTGGCCAGTTGCTAAAGAATTCAAAAGATGGGCATTAAAGAGGTCAATGGAGGGAAACCTCTTGCTCATGTGGAAGTTATAACTTACCTTTAAATGACCATGTCTATCAGTTGAGTAAATTTAGGAGGTGTTTCTATTTTGGATCCTTGTTAAGGAAAGACTGGTTTTGACTAAGTCTTGTGCATGTATAACCTCCTTCCTCTTTTTCATGATTTCAATAAATGGCATCCTCCTAGTCTGATGGATTTGACTACCCAGTTAGTTAGGGTTAGTTAGAAGCTATCCTTCTATAAATAATGATTAGATGTTCCTCTTCACAATGTTGGATGTTCTGATAGTGTACTTTCATTTTCAATTTCAAAAAAATGAAGTCATGTTGTTGTTATGATGTAATAATGTTTTCAGTGAATGAAATGATACTTTGATTTGTTGCATCTGAGTTAGTTTTAGGAAGACTCATTCAAGGGGGCCCACTTGGTGAGAATTCCATCCATTTAGTTTAGTAGTTACTTTTCTATTTTGTGATTAGTTACGGTCTTAGCAATTGTTTGTTCCTGTAGCCATTGGAATTTCATTCTATGTTTATTCCTGCAACCAAGGCATATAGTAACTTCCTATCTGTTCATTGAGATTTATGTTTCTGTCATTCATTTTAGTTCATTTATTTTTTGATTCATGTGCAGTACTTATGCTAATTCCTTTCAATCATTTTACTTTCAGTATTGTTTCCTTTCTAGTTATAGGATAAGGATGACTACAATTGATTCCTATTGCATAGATAGTGCTAACCCATTTCAAGTTCACATCCCTGGGTTGATAATGAAATGAACCTTCATGATGAGCAAGATAACTACTTAGTGCAGATATATAATCTCTAAGTTATAGCTTTAAGGGATTATTTATTGAACCATTAGAGGAGGCCAACACAATACACTGTTAGAGAAATTTTCTTCAGGAGTTCTCACACTACAACAAGAATCTGGAGCAATTTTGGTAGCATAACGACATCTCAAAAAATCTTCAACCTTTTATATTTCAAATGAAATCACACACGCACACACATATGTATTACTCCACATGAAGAGGAGGTTCCAAAAACATTCCAAAACCAAAACCCTCACCTAGGTTTGTACACGAGTCCATTATGGAATGTTTTCATAGTCAAGGCCCTTAAATTATGGCTTCTTCTAATTCCAACACTTGTCTCCTCATCATTAGATACCACTCAACATGTAAGGTTACTATACACATTCAATTGCTAAGGCGCGCTTATGCATCCCCTTATGTGTAGCCTATTTATCACAGTGTAAATTGGAAACTATCATACATGACTCTTAGATTAGTAATAACTCATCATATCAAGTTGTGATAGTTTGTCTAAAGCCTTGACATAGAAACTTATGACAAAATCCACCAAGTTAGCCACAAATTTAGGTCCTTCAAAGTGGGTTCCCAATTTGCTAAATAATTGGGATTTGTCATAGTCATCACTTTCCATGTAGGATGACACCTCATTGTTTACCCCACAAAGTGATATGACAACTTAGGAAGTTAAAAAATTAGGAAATATAAAATAAACACCAAATAATAATAAATTTTAGTGTTAAGACTCAAAGGTTGAGACACTTTAATCCCAACTAAAAAGATAAAGCATAAAACATAATGCACTTGAATGATAAGATGGGAAATACCTCTCAGATGATTATCCACCAAGTAGACTAAGAGTGGGGAATGAGATTGCTCCTCTAGGATACACTAAGCCATAGTCACTCTCTCTAAGAATAATCTCCTTTATAGGTCCATCATGAACTTATGTCCATATCAAAGTGAAGGTTCTTCATACTTCTTGTTGAAACCTCCAAAGATTAATTATATAAACAAATGCCTCACCCAAGTCTCCAAGTATCCATGAGCACACACAACTGATCAATCCATGTGAAGCTCCAAATGCATCATCACACTCTCATGAATCTCCTAAGCACATGACAAATATACTCAATGGTACCAAGAAAACTATCTAAATCATTGTCAAAATTCCAACTTCACATCTACATAATTAAGAACATGTCATGACATCATGATCTAACATTTCCTTAAAATAATATCATATGCTCCAATGAACATATCTTGCTCCCAAGAGCACCTATTTCATGCCAACACTCTAATGCACAATCAAGAGTCCGCCATGGCACAACATCAAATGATCCTCTCAACCAAGGATCACCTATGAAACATATTTCATAAAGATTGTTGGAAAAATGAAGAACATCTTATTTTGATTGTTTTGTATTGTCATTGATGTCACCATGATATATGAGTTGCAACTGCAAGACTGAGTCTGAATTTGTTCCAATAAGTTTTGGTCTCCATTTCAAATTAGATTCAACTGTCAATTCTTTGTTACATTTTGAGAATATGATGAAGCCTACAATAGAATATTATGATGATGTTGGAGAAGAGGATAAGAAAAAATTGATTTTATCTTTCATTCGATATGTAATCATCTTGGAAGTCAAATGGGATAATTTGAAGCAAGATGTACCTGAGAATATGTGGGCAGCTCTAATGAAAGGAGATCAGAGGTTGTTGCACTTGAAAAGAAAATCAGGAATAATGCATTTAACAAGATTGGGTCTTCTCTGACCTCGGATAATTTGGAGTCTTTGAAAAATATTTGTGCATATATGTTTCGAATGAAGAAAAGGGTTAATATTCTGATGACAAGGGATAAAAAGCAGATAAAGAAGATAAGGAAGGAAACAAAAAAAGTGATATGGGATATAGCAAAAAAATATGGCATGCTTAAGACTGATGAAGATGTCTCTATTGAAAATGTTGAGGAAGATATTCCTCCTGATACAGGTGATGCAGACATTTCTGAAGATATTGATATTAAAATGATGTTAGTGGTAAAAATGATGCTCCAGAAATTGAGAAGCAGAATGAAGGTGAAACTAAGCCTGAAAAGCATGATGATTCTCCTTCGAAGCACACTGAAGGTGAAAAAGGAAATGATGAAAAAGGTAATATTGAAGTGGGAAAAGGCAGTGAAGAAGAAGAAAAAGATAATCTAGAAGAAGATCAAAATAAAAATGGAAAAGATGGAAATGATGAAGAAGACAATAGGGATAAAGATAAAGATGAAAATGAAAAGGAAGAAAAGAAAGAAGAAGAAAAGAAGGAAAATGAAGAAGAAAAGGGAGAGGAAGAAAAGAAAAATGAGGAATCTATCAGGAAAATTGAAGAAAGTCAAAGTAGATTGTAAAATCTCTTAAGCATCCTGGAGAATCATCCTCTGGTAATGATGTACTAAAGGGCTTGCTATCTAAATAGATTAGATTCCAACCAATAATTCCTTAGGAGCTTCTACAACTTCCTATGGTTGAAGGGTTTGTAGATGTGGAGAAGATGTCTCTGGTGCATAAGGTAGTGTTAGGAGATGCATTGCAGGCATCCGAAAGGAAGGAGATTCTTGAAACTTATCAGAAAGGAACAAAACTCATAGGAGATTCCCTTAAGGCATTGCAGGAGGTCACACTTGGTACATCTATTGATGCATCCCTCACTCCGATTGAAAATTTGAGATTGTTGTTAGATTATTTCAAGGATTATACCTTCGGGCTTGGAGAAAAGAAAAAACAAGAAGTTGAGGATAAACTGGCAGAGAGGGCTACTGGCATTGCATGACAAGTGTTCTCTTGCACACTCAAATGTTGAAAAGATCTTGGAAGCTATGAAGAGATCTGTGAACTGGAAGCAAGTGTTGTTCTTTCTTATTTATTGAAGTGGTTGGATGCCACCCAGAACATTAAGGTTGTTATGGACTCCATTGAGTCTCAGTTTACTGTTGTCTCTGGTACTTACATTATATCCAAAGACAAAGACAGATCAACCTGGAATGCCATCTTTGCGCATAAAGATAAATTCTTCATTTTACAAAAGCAGAAGGAAGAGATTATCAAAAAAAATGATTGGTTAAGTGACATTATAAGAGAGGAATACACTCCGGTTGGTAAGGCCTTGGTAGGTATAGAAAATATTGATAAGATAAACCTGACTCCTGATACTTTGGATGGTGCAGAAGAAACTCTGATAGAGTTGGAATCCCTGAACATGATATTGGTTGTTGCAAAGTAAAGTTGGGAGAATGGTAAATCAGTATGGGAAGGTATTCTTAAGGGGCTTCAAGGCTCTCCATCCTCTGGTTGATGCATGTTTCTTTGTTTTCTTTATTTTCATATTTTAATTTTTTTTTTGGGACACCCTTTGTCCTTGATGTCAAAGGGGGAGAGAAAAAGTGATAGTGGAAAGTGAATATTGGTAATAGGGGGAGAGTTTTAAATAAGAGTTTGGAAGATTTTGTAAAGTTTTATTTTGAAATTTTGGCACATGTTGCCATCAATGACAAAGGGGGAGATTGTTGGAAAAATGAAGAATATCTTATTTTGATTTTTTTGTGTTGTCATTGATATCACCATGATATGTTAGTTGCAACTGCAAGACTAAGTCTAAATTTGTTCTGGTATTATGGTCTGGTATCTGAACTGGTATTTTGGTACATCCTCTAGTATTTTGGTCCGCAGTTGTTTTTTGTTGATTACTGTTGCTTGCGGTTTTGGGAAATGATGCATGAATTTTGTAAGCGCGTACAGTCAAGATCTCATGTATTCAAATGTCTATATGGTGTATCGGCATTATTCTATTGATTGCAATTTTTCTATTAGATCTATCCTTGGCCGACTTGATGGGTAAATAATGCAATGGTAAATCAATTTTGTTTTGCGGATATATGTGTGACCTATCTTAGGTCCATGCCAACATGATGTAGCATGTTGAGCATTGGAATTTCTTTTGGGAATATTTTGTGAAAGCTTGTATCCAATGATTGGTATTTTTGATATATATGAAGTGCATCTAATTAGGCCAACCCAATTGATGCTTGCGGACAGACTAGGTATATATATTGGACAGTTTGTGAAATTTGGATAGGAAATGATTGTGTTGTGAAAGTGAATGTGAAGAAGAGTGAATATGATGAAGCGTGTCAAGTCTGTTTACTGCACTTCATTGGAACTGAATTAGCACTCATTAGGTGTACCTTATTAGTTCATTTTCTGGTTGTAAGCCATTTTTTCATTGTAATTTTGTAGGTTGTGAGCCCATGTATTTGGACAGTGAGTCCTGGCAGTAAGTCACCCCATTTTGTAATATCTTATAACCGGTTATATTATATTGTGAGCTAACACTCACCGTAGTTTTTCCCATTTTGTTTTTTCCACGTAAAAATCCTGGTGTTCATGTGTTTTGTGATTTCATGTTCTGTTAATGATTTTACTTATCTTTTTTGTTATATGCATTGGAACAATTGGATGGTATTTGTTCAAAAAATTTAAGAAGATATTTATTCACCCCCCTCTCTCAGTATCTTGGATATTCAACAAAGATAATCATCTCTAACCAATATTCTTTCATGGCTAACCAAGATGTCAATATTTCCAAACACATGAAGATAACCACTTCTAACAATGAAACTAAATATATCAAAGAACTCTCAATGGAGAAAAAAAGATTCAAGAGTTCCTCTATGACACCAATAACCATTGCAAAAGATCATCCATCACCAAGTGATGAATTCACATCACTATCAAAGATCTCACTAAGTCATGATATTGAGCTCTCCATGGCACCATGATAGCCATCTCCTAATTGAAGATCACCCATGGTCCACACACACTCAACTATAATACCAATATCTCTAGAGAACAAAGTAGAACTAAGATGTCCAATCCAAGAAGATACAACCACCACCAAAACATCATTGTCAAAATCTCCCACTAAAACATGTAACGAAGCCATCCATGCCATTGTGGTAAAAAAATGCTACAAATCTCACTAACTAACTATCTAGGCACTCTAATCATCCATCCTCTCATCCCAATACAACATACTAATGCATAAATCACCACAAACAAGGTCAACTAACTAAATCTACATCAACACTAAAAATACCTATAGATATAGATAGTCTGAATTTAAGTCATCCCAATGCAACGAATGGGTGGCCAATGCACACAACTACATAACTCATAGATCCTTAATCAATGTAACATGCAAATTCACCATCACATCAATAACCTTAAAATTACAATAAATTTTTTTATCTCAAGACTCAAACCATTAGATCACCTACATATCCAATTTTCTAAGAAAATCCATAATTGAGAACCATAGTCAAGGAACCAAACAAGCATCCAAGAGATAAGAACAACCTCCTAACACTGAACCACCACCTATGAACCACATGCATGATCATGTCATGCCAATGCTCAAATTCACATGAATATCCATGATTCCATAATCATCACCATTGTTATACCTATAATCAACTCTCACTAAACCAAGAATCCATGTCTTATATGTGCATCATCCATGTCCACAAGCTAGAAGACATGTTTACCCATCACCATCAAAGTCTAAACTCTAAAAACACCTAGAAACCTATATCAAGAAGCACCAAATCTTATAATCTATTGTACCATCATCTAGATCTCATAAAAATATGCACTCTCTTTTTTCCTTCCAATTCATTTGGATGCTCACATAAGCACATCTTGATTCTTAGGCTCCTATAAGTCCCCAAATAAGTACCAAACTCTCTCGACACATCAAAGTGAAAAACCACCTATCCATTATGTAGTACTTTGTAAATGCTCTCCATCACCTATTCATAATACAAAATCTATTTTGTATGTGAAATTTATGACCAATTAATATTCTAGAGAAATGCTCAACTTCATGGCACTAAATTCTAACATAAATAGAAAATTGTGCAATTAAACCTCTACCACTACGTAGTGTTCAAAGAGAGATTTTTGACAACTATAAGAAATCAAATTTTTGATACTATGGGTGAAAGTTATGCCCCAAAAAATACTTATTTATGCTATAGAGGGGGTCAAGTACCTATTTATAAAGTCCTAACATCGGCATGATGTCATCATTGATGTTAACTAATACCAATAGGTGGCATCCAGGTGGCATTGTGGTGACAATGGCACATAGAGGTGGTGCTCAAGCAAGCAAAAGGTGATTGATTTCAAAGGCAATTAAATATGTTTAATTTTTTTAGTTTTTATGGTTCTTTTTCCAACAAGGGTTAGTTGGTGGTTTGACCCATCCTGATTGAGGGTTGAGACAGTATGGTGAGCTCGTCAACCCAATGATCACCCAGTGAGGGTCGATCAGTCATTGACGGGGATGACAAGCCTTGTACTGGTTATTGGTCAATACTCTATCAATGTACCACATGGTGGGGGGTTTTGCAAACCCCCCATATTTTAATTTTTTAATTAAATTTTCTTTTGTACAACATAGGTAATATTTTTAAATTTTATTTTTTCAATGTAAATAATTATATGATCATACAACAAAGGGGTGGGAAAAACATTCCCTGATGCCCTAGTGGCCAAAATAGGTCAAGTTTTATGTCATTTTTTGTTTCTTGGGCCTCTTGGATCCAATGGTGAGGGTCATTTTCTCCCAAGGGATTATCTATGAGACATCCCCCATAAATCCTCTTGGTAAACACCCAAAAAATCCTTTTTTTTCTAACTCATTTTCAAACATCAAATTTACAAAATATAACCACAAATTTGAAAACCCCAAAATTGCAAATCTACATATCACAACTTGCACAACATATCACATACCTTAAAATGTCTGAAATCTCTCTAACATTTTTGTCACTTCAACTTCACATCAAATCTACTCATATAATGATTAAACTAAAATGGAGATATCTCACCTCCCTTAACCACAGCCATCACTCTTGATAAGAATAGTATAGGTTGATCAAGTAATTTCCTACATAACCACATAAGACAAAATAATGCATACAACCTTACATAATAATAATAATGCAAATATCAAAGACAAGTCACAAGATAACACAAGATATACCCTAAAAGATTCCTCAAGAATACTTAGAGTCTCCATGAATACTTCTAAAATATCAAGCTCTTCCAATGCATCATCCATGTTTCCAAGCATGTATCCACACATCCCATGCCATGTTTCACCTATGTACTCTTCAAAAGAGAGCTCAATACAATGATAATCAAGCCCAACAACCAACTAACCAATTAGTCAACCTCAACCACTAAGACAAGCTTTCTTTTATAGAATCAAGCTCACACAAAACAACCAAATGGTAAGGTGAAACCATATGCTTCAAAACCATTAGTACATAAAACCATTGACCCCATATTTACTTTTTAGTACCAAAATTTTTAATATTAAATATTTTCCCATGTGCAACTCACATAAAATAGCTAAGCAATGTTACATACAACTTTATAAGTGGGCCCAAATAAACATTTAATGTGGCTAAACACATCACCTAAGATGCACGACATGTTAGGGTTCAGGTAGATTGGAGCAATAAACATTAACAATTATATGCAGATTAAATAACCCAGAAATAACAATGAAGAATAACACAAAATAGATCAACACAGAAATTTAATGTGGTTCACCCAATATGGGCTACATCCACATAAACTTAGCCACCCAATGATTTTATTATCCAATGCAAAGAAAATTACAATCTCATGAATCCAATACCACAACATACATCCCAACCGCTTATAACAAGCCTTTTTTGGACGCTTCCAGAATCAGGGTTTTACAAAGTCATTTTTTCACATGACGTGTTAGGAAGAAAACCTTGATGTGTTAACGGAGAAAAAACTTGACATGTTAATAGAATTTATTTTTTATTTTACATATATTACGAGTGTACAATATTTGCATGATCAGTTGCCACATACCAACATGACAAATAAATATTTATTTTACATAATTAAAATAATTATTTCTTGTGCAAGATGTACAACACTTTATTCCTAATAGACGTGTACTACTTTATAGGTTGAGTATGTGCCTCAAGTTATTTTCCATTCCTATAAATTCATCCTCCAGCTACAAAGATTTTATCTCTATTATTCTATGTTCTTGCTCTACAATTTGTTGAGTTTGCCTATTTGTATGCTTTACTCTAAAAACTATTGGTATTTAAAGTAGCTTTAGAGGATCATTGGTATGTCACGAGAGTACATGTTATTCTTGATCAAATCATGGAAAAACATTTAAAATATTGGAAAACAATAAGTAATACCCTAGAATAAATATGCAAATTTATTTGTGTACCAAATTGAAGTGATTTGCTATTGATTTCTCCTTAAATAATTGTAGAATGAGAGGATAATAAAATGTGAGATGGTGTGAAATGATCATTGTTGTTTACGGTATACTTCCATAATTATTGGGCGTGTTTGTTTCTAAATTTAAATGGTTATAATTTTGAATGCATTTGCAAATATGTATTTATATTTAATACAAGTATTAGTTTTTCTCAACTTTGCTTATATATAGTTTTGTGTGGCTTGGTTCTAAAATTTCCAAAATTGTTATATGCATTTTATTAAAAAAACTATGTATCTATTATCCCATTTAAAATCTATATTGATCAATATATATGTTCTTTTAGACTCTTCTAGTTTTATGTCATCTATAGTTTCATATAGCCTCATTTTTGTCTTCTATTAAGCTTCCCCTTCTGGTTATTCTCATCTTTCACATTTTTGGTTTTTTATGGTTTTTCCATCCAAAAAATTATTGCCTTGTGTCTTGAACCTTGTGCTACCTTCCCTCCCTCCCCTCTTTTTAAGTGTCTTAGTCTAAAACTTACATTTTTCTCCTCCATCTCTCTTGTATCTTGATGATGGATCATAGAGTGTGATCTGAAATATTTTTTGATGCAAAAAAACCAATGTGCAATATAATCTAGAAATAACAATGATCAACATTATGGATTATGGAAATTTGATATCATTAACTGATGTGAAATGAGTTCAAAATAATTCCATTAAATACAACCATGTAACATCAAATTGTGAAAATGTGTGTTTAGTTGATCAATAACACACCCATGGAAAGAAACTAGGATTATAGAACAATAAAATATATGCATAGACTAGATGTTAATTACGGTAGGTGCAATAAATGTGGACTTAATGTGAGAAGTGCTCAAATGGATACATTCTCACATGGATACAATATGGATAAACGTACAGGAATGTGTAAGTGGAGGTAGGTGAAGGTTAAGGTAATGAGTGAAAATTTGCAAAAGATTGTGTCGAGTCATTCTCCAAGAGGGCAATAAACTAAATGAAAAGTGGTGTGGTTATGAATGTTTCACCATTACAAAATGATTTAGGTTTAATGTTAAATAATATTAGGTTAAATATTTTTAAAAAAATAAGAGGCAAAGAAGTTATGAGTGTTTAATAATTGAGAACTGACAAATGAAGGATTGAAGAGATTAATGTTTTAATCTTATTTTGGCATGATGTTGGTTTTGAACTTATATGTTAACTAATTGATAATATAAGACTAAAACCTATAACTTAGATTTATAACTACAATTATAAGACTATGAAAGTAATCCTTTTGAGTTTCTTTTCTATTAAATACCAAACTACATGCAACCTAGATGTAAACTAGGCCATTCCATACAACCTAGTATAATTAATGCATCTAGGTTTGCGATTATTGTGACCTATTATAGTGCTATTGTGGATTTTGCACTTAACACCAAGGTTCTATTGAAAAGCATAATGGGGATTGTTATAGGATGGAAATAAGACCTTTTACTTCCTTGATAATACTAAATCCCCTCAAGGGTTATGGAAATTTGAAAGACATGCCAAACTTAGATGCAATGCTAATGCAACTAGTATAACTGATACTATGACTAAGACTACAACTAAATGAATTCTAAATGTGAATGCTTGATATGAAAAAATTATGCTCCTAATGAACTAAGGGGTTTCCTTTAAAATAAGTCCAAGATGCTCAACTTGATATTTTTAGCACAAAGGCTACAAGAAAACAATTATAGTTTGAAAAGCTTGGCTAGTGAGCTTGAGATTTAAAATTTAAAATAGGTAGACTACAAAAAGTTGTGTTTTTCTAGGCCAAGGACTAGGTCAAGTCTTATGGCCTAGTCCCAAATGGGAAAATTCCATGAATTTGGATTGTCAAAGGCTAAAATGATTTTTAGCGACCTTAGATAATGAGATCATCTGTAAATGTTGGCTACTATGTCAAAAGGTCTAAATTGAGTGCTAAGAATATGCATCTACATCTAGGAAATGGTGTGTAAAGTAATGGTGTAAATGTACAAGGTATGAACTTTACACCTTATATTTTATCCCCACTTTCATGTGCATGTAAAGTTACATGAGTATGAATGTCAAATGTTAAAATGAAATAAACTATGACATCATTGATTATTATTTTTAGATTTCATGCATGACCTAACATGTACACCTATGTGTTCCTAGTATGGAGAAAGGGTCTACTAGGCTTAACACACTATCAAAAGAAAGCACCCACCTCTAAATTATTCCACATAAATTAAGAATAAAATAAGTAATAATTTATGGTCCCTTAAATCATGTGTACCATTAAAGGAGAGCCTACAAATCAAGGAGGAAATATTAACACTAATCTATGGATGATAATTGAGTATGACAATAAAATAAAATTAGAGTACATGTCTAGTTATTGTTTACCTATTTGTGAAATTGATGTGTTGAAATTTGTATAAAGGATGCTTCTAGTGTTGATCTAAGTGAACATATAGAACTTGCAAAATTAATAATGAATTTTCCACCAAGTGGCATGATCAAGTGAAAGAACTAAAAAACATAACTGAATACATGAAGGTGATTATAAGTTCTTTTGGATTCAATTAGATAGATTTATTATTTGCATCAACATTTTGAATCACACGATTATATATTTTCTTCATGGTGGATCATTAATTTTAATCTAAAATGTTGATGCCTCTAAATGTATATTATTAATATCACAAAAGGTAAAGTGATAAACTGCTGTTGTAAAAGTTGTTATAAACCCACACATGGGATATCTTACAATATAGTGAGCTTTATGTGCTCTTTTGGTTTTAAGTTAATAATATTTGCATTGGAGACTTTTTAACAGGCTCATTCTTGAGTTGAGATCCACCTTCATTGCCTCAATGTCTCAAATTTCAATTTGATTGAAACTTTTAAGAATGCAGTGGGATGGTACAAGTGATATAGTGTAGGAGGTTATTATCTAACAATTTAATCTCGTACAAAATGAGTTATACATATTGGAAACTAGCTTTTGACTAATTATGAGGAGACTATCAACAAATAACCCTTGAATCTCTTTGTGATAATTCATGTTAGTCAATACAGTTTATAATCTAAGCATATTATCATTGATATTATTATTTTTTCCTTCCTCACATTATTCCAAATAGGTAAGATGTGACTTTAAGGCTAATATTCTATTAAAAATGTCAATAAAAGCATCTACTAAGTTCAAAATATATAAAAAGCAGCCTGAGGTAGAGAGAAAATCCAATTAAATGTATAAAATCTCATTCATCACAATAATATTATAAGAAATCAAACATCATAAATATAATCTAAGCATGTTTCATTAAAATTATAAATGTGATCACGGGGTTACATTTACCATCATTCATTTCGAAAAAAAGGTTACACACATCCTATTAGGAAAGGATAAGTATGAATGTTATACTACAATAGATTTTGTAGTAAATTTCTTGATAGATCCTGTTTGGGAGACTTTTAGAAATTACTGATACGTGTTTTCATTAATTTAAACTCACTCGTTATGGTGGCTAATTGATGCGAAACATTAGGCATATCATCATCTATGGTATTTAGAATATACATCCAATTCCAAAAGAAGCATAAGGTGCATTGAAAAACATTCACCACCCATATCCACTATGAATTCCATGTGTGGGTAGATTGACATGTTCAAATTTACCGTTCAGCTTCGGGCATAAAAATTTTGAACTAAATATTAGGTAAATGGAATAACAAATCCCTGGTGGCCTTTCATAAGAGGACTCTCACGTTAATTTGGTCTCACTTGGCAGTGATACAGGGAGAAAAAACCTAACTCCAACAATGTGTAATACTTGCCTTTGGTTTTTCTGAAGCAATGTGAAAAACCAAATCTTCGTTGGATCTTCTATAGCTGCAATTTATGAATCACAAATGGAATCAATGGATTGATTCACCAATTAAAAAACCCATCAGAACTTGGAATTGACTCGTTTGATATGTTCCTAAAATTGCATTGGAAAGTTCTTCCTTTAACCACTTCTTGCAACGTGTTTTCCTAGTTACCCTAATGATGGTTTATTGCTTTAAAAATGACTGATTGTTCTGACCATCTGTTCTAAATCTAGCTCTTGTATCTATAATACTTGCAACATTTTTTTTCTTACAAGATTTTCTCCTCATTATTAACAAGTTCCCAAGATGGAGTTTCAAATACGATTCTAGAGTAACTTGCAGATCTATCTTAAATTTTGGCTGTCTGTACTTCTGATCTTTATAAGACCAATCCCATGGTTACTAACCCTGTCAACTAGGATGTTCTAGGGAGTTGCCTTAGAAGTCATCACTACGGATAACCTCCTTTTTAAGGAACATCTACCATATCTACTATCTGCAAAATCCCACAATGTCCCAATGAGCCTAGATTCATCGTTGCTTTTTCTGTAACTAACTCTATGCTTGTTTCCTCTCTACTTGTTAGATAATAAAAATATAGCTCAAATCCTTACTGAACTCCATATCCTTCAGACATTTGTTGTGTACCATGTGATGTTCATGAAGTTAAACACAATGAAAGCTACAACTTACACAAGAAAAAGTACGGAGGTGTAACAGCAGCAGTGCTACACCTGAAGTTTTGAACAGACCCGGTCAAATTGAAAGTGGTGCCTCAAACATATGAATATTTTGGTATAAACAATTTTAAGAAATGACATTCAGTAGAGTATTACAAGGATCCAGGAAAACATGTTAAAATCTATCTAAAGGTGGGCTTTTTCCCACAGACATTTAAAAGATTCGAGTGTGATTGCTTGCATGAAATTTACACTTCCATCATTCGTGTTTTATCATTTACAATTGGTCTTGGCCCATCCCATAATTCATTCAATTCACTTCTAATCCAAGAGATAAAAATAACAGGCCCAAGAGTCGATGGAACCTGCATCACATAAGACACATTAGATTGTTATTGGCAATATAAACCAAAGTAAAGAGCACAAAAGATAAACAATAGTGTCTAGAACAGTCTCTGATCTAAGCTTCTGGTACAATCCACCACAAATCAAGTATATACTCTTCATGCAAAATTGGCAATTCCTTATTTTGTTTATATGCTAGTTCTCTTTTGTGTGATTTATATGATGATTTAGGAGTTGTTCTTCGTTTCTCAAGATCTAATGTAGAATCTCTGTCCCACTCAGTTAAATTTCTTGATCCTGCTCTGAAAAGTTAAACAATTTGAGGAAAAGAAAATCTCTAAATTCTATATAAATATTATTTAGAAATTAAAACATAGACGATAGAATGACAGAAGAACCGCTTTAGCGGTCTCAAGCCCAATATATTTAGTTGAGAAACAATCCATTGGTTTGGAAAAGAAGATCAGAATCTTGACAACAAATGAAGCTTCCTTGGAATTTGAAAGGCAAAACAAAAGCAAACACTTGAAGAAACCCCAAATGATAAGAGATAACTGAATATTGTGTCCTGAAAGGGTGAAATCCTGGGCCATGGATAGAATGTATCCCACTGCCCCGTTTTTCCTTTTAATTAATTTTCTGGTGGCATCCCCTCTACATTGGGAACGTCTCCCAGTAGAAAATGCCAGACTGTCCCCAACATCCCAGGGACGTCCTGACATCCCCCACGCCCAGTCAAATTTTAGCATGAAAAAAAGTTATTGCAGTGTATCAAAGGTTCCAGTGCCAAGCATGATGCTGAAGAAAACGAGGATTAAACTGCTGGGCAACAAACAATTTTAGGGGTTTTCTGTTTTTCCTTCAGTTGTTACACCTTTCCTATAGATTCAATTTATGCCTTATTTTATAAGATCTTGATTCTGCGTTATATGATGGAATTTGAATGTGTTTTCAAGTAAATATTTGTCCTGCTGCATAGAGCACATTGCAATAGGCTTTTAGTTCCATTCAAGGTATGTTACGGCTATTTGAGTACTAGAAGCTTAACCCATTGGTTCATAGGCAGTCAAGGAGCATTTTTTTGCATCAAGGTTACACTGAGATTTATATAAACTGACATATATTTTAACGTTTTATATTTTTTTTCTCTAACTATTATTATCTATTATCTGGCATAAAATGCAATCTCGAATAGATGACCACCATAAATCTGATTGGCATTGCTCACTTATCAATTTGAATTATCATTGATCAATTGTCGTATTGATTTCTCAATTCTGTTACCTATATTTAATTTTGTACAATTTGTGTAAATTATGGTATACATTAATATATACAATAAATTTAAGTTTATATATAGCCATCTCCAAAATAATAATTGTAAATTTATAAATAGCAAATCAATTGTCGTATTGATTTCTCAATTCTGTTACCTATATTTAATTTTGTACAATTTGTGTAAATTATGGTATACATTAATATATACAATAAATTTAAGTTTATATATAGCCATCTCCAAAATAATAATTGTAAATTTATAAATAGCAATCTCCAAAAAATTGAATTTTTTTGCCATCCCCACATCCCGTCCCCATCCCAGAAACTTGGGGAAACGCTGGTTTGATGTAAGACATAAATAAAACGTAGAATAAATCATGACAATCAGACATCTTATGAATATATAGAGACAGAAAACCTGAGCCTATCTTCATCCATTAACACAACGATAATATAACTTGTGTTAAAATTGTTCTATTTAATATCATAATTCTAAAGCATAACTGATTTCTTTAGGATATAAATAGTGTAAAGGGTTGCTAAATAGCTCAACTGGAGCATGATTGTGTCGATGAATCACATGTGCTATAAGTTAGTAGGTGTATTTATCTATTATCTATAACACTCAGAAGTCAAGTTTTGAAGCCTAGATTCATCAGCAAATGAGCAAAAGGAGCTCTTGATTGTTTGCAAGAGGCGTTAATGCATAGCAGACAGTTCTGTACCATTTAGCATAGCATGTCATATGTTAGAATACGCCAAGCAAACAAAAAAAGCCAAAGAAAACTTCCACGGAAATGAGCATTGCACTTTGCAAAAGAAAGATTAAGTGGAAATTAAATGAAGCTATACATATACGTAGGAGACAAAACAATTTATTTTCTGATAATAAAAGATTGGCACTATGTTTAGGCCAATGGCTCTGATAGGCCATGGCACCACCTTGACTTGATGCTCAGAATAACATCGAGTAAGCAGATATTTTAACTGAGCCATCAAAATGAAGATATCAGGAGTTTGGGGGACTGCCTCCTGGACCCCACAACAAGAGCAGAGGAAAAAATGAAACCTTTAGTTGGCTAATGCACACTAACGTGTCACACAAGTTGAAACCCTGACAGTAGGATTCATCTGAAATAAATAACAGCAAAACTAGTGTTCTGACTCTCAGAAGTTTATTTTCCCTTTTACATGTAAAAAAATCAAAAAGAACTTAGAAGCTGTGGTCCCTTCCCTTACACATTCAAACTCCCACCATGCACGAGTCAAGGGCAGCTGCAAATATAATTTATAAAAATTTTATTGAGATATTTGACTTATCAAAAGATTTATCATCTCTCACATTCTGACAAGCTTCAATGCACCATGCTGGTGGAACTACACCCACACACATCCCCCTGCCTGCACAAGCCTCTGTAGTAAACCCTACTAATTGCACAACTAACAGACACAGAAAAAACTCCAGCAACAATTATACTTTTAAAGTGCAACTAATATTTTATTATTAAATCAAATGAATCTTCAAGAAGATATTTTATTTTATTTTTATAAAATGGCTTC
Organism: Sequoia sempervirens; assembly: GCA_007258455.2. Lineage (NCBI taxonomy): Eukaryota > Viridiplantae > Streptophyta > Pinopsida > Cupressales > Cupressaceae > Sequoia > Sequoia sempervirens. The sequence continues at coordinate 19,427 of VDFB02390988.1, read as the reverse complement.
AGTCAGCTCCAAAAAGCAAAAAAATAATATAAAATCACTTCATGTGGGTCAAAAGGATTATTATTTTATTAAAAGGTAGATTTAAAATATAACTTCCGGAAAATTCCATCGGAGGTTATAAAAAGAGGATGAAAGAGCTCATTTGCACATCTTGGTCATTTTTATTTTTTCTCATTGCAAAGTTTGGACTTCGAGTTCAACTTCAAACCCCAGGACACAAACCTTAGGTATTTGGCTTCGGAGATTAAAGATTGCTTTCTAGTCAAATTAATGGTGGATTCACACAAGATTCACTATCGAATTTAACAAAGAAATGGAGATTTTGTTGCCAACTACAGATTTTGAATTCGAGATACAAATTTATTGAGATTTGCACGCAAATAATAAATTTATTAATGTGTGTGTGCAAGTGGAAAAGAACACAAAAATATAAGTGCAGTGTGTGCAAGAAGTGAATGAGTTAAAAAATATATATATTTTGTACAAGCTGGGTTTTACCCCAGCCGTACCATTGCATATCCTAAACAGCAAGTGAGAGGGTCAATTCATATTTATGAAGGCAAGGCTTGAAAGCCTTTTACATATGCTAGCATGGCCTTCCCAAGGCTGACCAACACTAACCGCACCATTTACAAAGGAGGCTCATGCATGAAAAAGGCATATAAGCCTTAGAAATATCCAACACTGCCACACAGACTAGTCAAACCTGCCGTACATATCCTAAGAGAGGTTACAGCATTTTTTGGGAGCTGCCATACCATTCAAAGGCAGCTGTGCACCTTGTTTTTGGGTGTCGTACATTTCTTAGAGGGGCTGCACTTGGTAAGTGGGTGCCGTACAGCTAATATGACTTGTAATATTGATACCTTCAATATTGTTATTTTGATCTTGCTAATTTCTGAAGAAATTTTCTCCATGTGCTATTTTTATATCAGCAATACACAGAAATATTGTAAGACGGCAATAAATGCTTCAGTAATTTCAATAAATTAAAATTTGTTAATTGTTATCGATATTAAGAATTTAGGAATTAATGTTATGATGAACATTTATGAGATTCCTTCAAAAACAAGTTGAAAAATTAATCCAGACTAGCTAAAAGCAAACTGTTTGACAAAATGCCTGCATAGCAAAATTGTGATAATTTGCATGTTTGATCAAAAATTCCTGAAGAAGGTTATTACATACAGGGTACTCCCAGATTACAAACTCTATACTAACTGATATGTACTGCTCTTGAGTGTTTCCATCCCCAAAATAAACAGGTTCATGCCTGAAGGGTTTTGTTTCCAATGCACCCAGCTGCTGTAGCAATGCCACTAACACTGAAATGAGAGTTGAATGTCTGCTAATTTTCAAAAAAGTACCTTCTCTTCTTTATTATGCTCTGTTTTACAGACCCAGCTCCCAACAATCCTCAATCATGGGAAGTCAGCCAACCAATGGTGGCAGCTAACTAATAATTAATTACCTCAAACATAAGCAGCTAATTGAACAACAATCCCTCAAAATTCTCAATCCACACCCATTGGCAGTTACTCCTAGATTAGTGGCAGTTAACCTAAATTACCAATCCTGGTACTAGTTGGGGTTCAAATTGCTAGTTCAATTTGCAGATTTGGCCAAAAGAAATTTGGCGTTTGGGTTCGCTTTGGGTTCATGTATACGAAAACATATCAAATCATATATATCCTAAAATCACAAATATTTGATGCAATATACACATTTCCCAATATTTCTAAAGTATAGTAATAATAATAAAGTTAATATATAATATTATAATAGAAAAAAAGTTATAAATAAAGTTAATTTAACGAATCTGTCATGTCCCTAATTTGATTTGAAATTCAAATTTCGCAAGGGCGGGAAAAAGTGTTTTTGAACACTGGTTTTCATATTTTAATTAAATATAATAATAATATTTTAAATACATAAATAAATAATAAAATAAACAATAAATAAAATAAAATAAGAATACTCTATTGGGGTAGGCCAAGTTTGGAGGGAAAGAAAAATTTAAAAATTTAAAAATTTAAAAAGAAAATATAAAAAATATAAAATATAAAAATAAAAATAAATAAATAAAATAAAGGAGGTCGGCCTTGTTAAGGTTATTTTGGGAGGGCTATAAAAGAAAGTTAAGTGCAAGTCATTTGGATCCATTCATATCAAATTTTTCATTTGGAGATTCTTCTCTTTGGATGAAAACCTAGCTCATCTTGTGGAGGACTCATAACGGAGTTCTATTTGCACTTCATTGGAGACAATTGGAGGTTTGGAGCATCATTGCATAACCAGATTTGAAGATCAGATTTGGAGCAGCGTCATTGTGGCATTTTTGTGAGCAAATTGCATTAGGGTTTTGCCCTAATTTGGAGCACCACTTGGAGCAGACCTGAGCACCCACCTTTGGAGGGTGATTTTGCATTATTTGGAGCATTTTTGGAGCAGCAAACCCTAAGCACTTACCAAAAAGGAATTTCACCTATCTAGGGTTTGATATTTGAAGATTATTTTGCACATATTTGGTATGTATATTCATAGTTTCGAATCTGATTTGTAGAGCAGAAATTTGGGCATATGTTTGCCTATTTGAGCCCTTGAGTTCCTTGTAAAATCAGTCCAAAATATTCAGTTTTGCAACAGCAGAAGTTATCTACAGAAAATCAGACCTCTATGTTGCATTTGGATGCCCTAGCTTGTGTTTTTCATGGTGGATGTCATGTTTGATATGAATATGAATCGGTAGCATCATTTGGCATGTTTATTTGTCATGTTTGGGCCACTTGTATGTTCACTGTGTTATTTTGTTTGAAAATGAAATCAGAAATCAGAATTAGGGTTTGCGCAGAAATAAAAATCAAAATTTTAGGGCAGATCCCCATTGGGGATATTTCAGTGGTATCAAAGCAGCAATCCTGCCAACTTGTGGGCTTGATTTTGAGAATGCAGATCTACAATGGACACATGAGTGAAAGGGAACCTTGGAGGAAGAAAATAGATTGGCGACCTAAATTTTTACCCAAGGAAGAAGACAGATCCTATTAAAGAGCTATTGCTAAAAATACGAAAGGAACAAGAAAGGTACCTGTTTGAAGCTTCCAAAATTGTGGACCAATACCAAAGTTTGTCAGATGATGCAAAGGGTTGTGTTCCCTTTGATGTGTACTTGAAGGCACTCGAGTACCAATACCCCCACAAAATTGGCCTATATGAATACATAAGGAAAACAGCTAAAGAGGAGCTCAAGGAAGAAGATCCAAAGAGATCAATTTTGTTGGAGGAAACAAAGTCTGAATCAAAATCAAGATCACCAGAAGTTACCATTGAAGAAAGGATAGAAAAGAAAGTGGAATCACTTGCTTGTGACTTGTAGCCTACAAGTGATCATGGGAAGGACAAAAATCAGTCAGTATGCAACCCTAAAGAAGACATGTTCAAGAGTTCATTTCAGCCTTATGAGGACAAGGACAAAGGAGATTCACCTATTGAAGCTACAAATGAAGAGCACATGAAGATTGAAGAAGATACGGCAATGGAAATTGTCAAACCAGCCATGTTCAGTCAGCTACATGAAGGTATGGGTTCTTGTGATGTTTCATTAATTGAGCCTTGCATTGCTTCATCACCTTTACATCATTTTGGCAAGGAATTAAATTGTAATTTGGGTGTCCTTATGTTGGATGTTGCCCATTCATATGTGAGCAATTCATAAATTTCAGTATGTATTGAACAAAGTGAATCGAATAAAATTGATTTAACACTGCAAGATATGGAGGATCACTTGATGGTTAAGGAGATTATAGCAGTGCATACTCTTTCTAGGCCAGCTAATGAGGAAGATCATGATGTAGAAAAATCTACTCATTATTTTGATGGAGATCCTTTGATAGAGCATGATGATAACCTAGTTTCCACACATGGATGTAACGAAGAAGATGCCATGAAGGAAGCTGATTTGGAGGATGCAGATTTGTTATTTTATCTCGGGAAGGGAGGACTGTCATGTTCCCAATTTGATTTGAAATTCAAATTTTGCAAGGTCGGGAAAAAGTGCTTTTGAACACACTAGTTTTCACATTTTAATTAAATATAATAATAAATAAATAAATAAAATAAAATAAGAATATACTCTAATGGGGTCGACCAAGTTTGGAGGGAAATAAAAATTTAAAAAATTTAAAAATATATATAAAATATAAAAATAAAAAATAAATAAATAATAAAATAAAATAAAGAAAGTCGGCCTTGTTAAGGTTATTTTGGGAGGGCTATAAAAGAAAGTAAAGTGCAAGTCATTTGGATCCATTCATATCATATTTTTCATTTGGAGATTCTTCTCTTTGGCTACAACTTTGATTGAGCTTAATTCCGGGGACCAAAACCCTTGTGAATCTGGTGAGTTGGACAAAAACTTAGCTTATCTTGTGGGGGACTCATAACGGAGTTCTATTTGCACTTCATTGGAGACAATTGGAGGTTTGGAGCATCATTGCATAACCAGATTTGAAGATCAAATTGGGAGCAGCATAATTATGGCATTTTGTGAGCAGATTGCATTAGGGTTTTGCCCTAATTTGGAGGACCACTTGGAGCAGACCTGAGCGCCCACCTTTGGAGGGTAATTTTGCATTATTTGGAGCATTTTTGGAGCAGAAAACCCTAAGCACTTACCAAGGAGGAATTTCGCCCATCTAGCACTTGATATTTGAAGACTATTTTGCATATATTTGGTATATATAATCATAGTTTCAGATCTGATTTGTAGAGCAGATATTTGGGCATATGTTTGGCATGTTTGAGCCCTTGAGTTCCTTGTAAAATCAGTCCAGGATATTCAGTTTTGTAACAGCAGAAGTTATCTACAGAAAATCAGACCTGTATGTTGCATTTAGATGCCCTAGCTTGTGTTTTTCATGGTGGATTTCATGTTTGATATGAATATCAATTGGTAACATCATTTGGCATTTTTATTTGTCATGTTTGGGCACTTGTATGTTTGCTGTGTTATTTTGTTTGAAATCAGAAATCAGAATTAGGGTATGAGCAGAAATAAAAATCAGAATTTAGGGCAGATCCCCATTGGGGATATATCAAAATCAATTTTAAATATTAATTAACATATATAACTATATATTTCCTAATAAAATAGATATATAATATTATAATATAATTATAAATTATAAATTATAAATTATGTTAACAATAAATTAATTTTAAAAATTAATTAACATACATAACCATTAAATTTCTAGTATTAATAGTCCGATGATCAGCTTGAACAATATGTAGCCAATAAGTGCACAAGTTACATACAGACGGTTGCAGAATAATACAGGAAAGCAATTGAGAAGTTCATTGTTTATTTTTGCTGTTGGAATCACAACAAAATCACTATATTTTTAAAATGTCAAATTTCTATCAGGCTCACTGGCATTTCTGGAAAAGTTTATAGACCCAGCTCCCAATTATCCTCAATTATGGGGAGTTGATCCACAAACAGTGACAGCTAACTGACAATTAATTTCCTCAAACATAGGCAGCTAACTAGACCTTCCACCCCTCAACCATTCGTGTTCAACTGATAGGCATTGAAGACTCAACCAATACTTAACTGGAAGCCACAAAAACTTGGCCACTGCTCAATTGGAGGAAACAAGACTCAGCTGCCAATACATTTCTAACTAAAAACTTAAAGTCTACTAGCTTATCTAATTGCTAATAGTTAATTCATTAGATAGCTACAGAATGAAAGAGGGGACATGACAGCCTCATTTTTGGCTTGAACTCTTGTCATGCTCCAAAGTTATACCATCACTACTGAAGGCCACATTTTTCTCCAACTATTCCTTCTTGTTTGAACCAGTCGCCAGAAGAAACAGGATATAGGCACAGTGACTGGGACACAATATTGACATAGATCACAGAAGTATATAAATAAAGGTAATATTACATTTAAATAGTCACCAGAAGATATGGTTATGAACCCAGATTTCCTAAGGACTCAAACCTGCTAAAGAATCAAAACATTAAATAAGGCATCAGACATTTTATGCAGACTCGAGCTTTTATATTTTCCCACATGACTCTGTTTCTCAATCTGCATATAACACAACATTGTGACTTCCTTTTAAGTGCAACCTTCAACCCACAAAAATGGATGACCAGAAAGATTTGCAACCTGTAATAGTTAACTACAACTCCTGCTACTTCTGCTATCTAGAACAGTCCATAAACAGATCATATAAATGGTATTTTCTGTTTGTTCCCTTGACAGATATTTTTCAAGCTTCAAACACATAGTATATCTTCACTCTAGCACATCTCTAATCAGCTTCCTCAACATTAATGAAGTTGTGGCCAGTAAGCTCTCCCTTCCACTCTCTTTGAAATCTTCAATTCACATCATAAACATAAAAATCCATCAATTCATGGTACAGACTATATCTTCATGTTGTTCCACAGACTGCATCGGCACACATAAAAGGGGCATAATATAGGATAAAATTATGCCATTGCCAACCACACTTCACCACCACAATCTTCTTTAACCAGCATTAATGAGGTTGGGGCCAGCAAATATAAATATTCCATGAACCTCCAACACTGGATTTCACTAGAGGAAAAAAAAATATTGGAAAATTTTTAAGTCATCATTGCTCCACACTCATCATAGTTTGGGTACATATGTAGGACACTTTTTCCACTCAAATCCAATATTAAGAGAATCAAAAGAACACTAAAACCATGGACCAAAAACCTCTAGCACCAACATATTGCACATGCATGGGTTCAAGCCACTATTACCCATGGTGGCCTCCACGTTGCTAGGGACCATTAACACAAAATACACAAACAAACTTTATATTTCTAACATAGCAACAAAAAGAAACAAATTATCTGAATTCTAGATGATCTATATCCATGCTAATTAAATATTTCTCAAGTAAATCTTTCTTATTTGATTGCTTGAGGCTTTGAATGCACATAAATTTTGAAGTTTACATTAAAAATAACATGTTACTATCCAGGTAAGATCTTCAACCAATTTGGACTATATATAATGCAAACCAACAAAATAGAACATCAATGATATCCACAAGATGATTCCTACCATATGACACATGTAATAACAATGTAGAGACCTTCAAACACTTGAACAGAAAACTTATCGGAAAGTATTGCAATACTCCAAACCTTTAAGATATGTTGTTCTCAGCCCACCACTCTTTAAGGTGTATATATAGCCTTATGTTTCATAACATATTGTCACATGGAGTTGAAGTAGGAAATAATTAGAAATATGACTAGACAAGAAAACAATCATGAATACTGCTGTTGATATTAAAATTTTGAGAACAGAAGAATAACTTAAATCCAATACAACTCACTTGTACGAGGCCCAAAATTTTAAAGAGAATATTATTTAGGAGGTTTATAACATACAAGATATAGAAGAGCAGGCTGTGGAGAACGAGTCAACACTCCAGCTGCAAGAGCGGCAATAAGACCAGCTGCATAACCAGAGAGTGCATACCATATGTATTTACGACCCTTCATAAATGGCCCTTCCATAACATTGCTGATATCCCTGTTCTTACGATGATCAAAACAGAGCACCAAAGCGAGGAGCATTCCAGGAATTGCCTGCATGTTAATTAATCATACACAAAAACATTAATTGAAAATTGGAAAACCACACTTCAAGAAAGCGGACTGATAATCAAACAATAGTCAAGATCTCTCCAAAAATTTATACTATCTTACTGATTTATAAACCACTGCAAGAGAATCCCAACCATTCAGAATCATAAAGGGAATCAAAAATATAATAGATGATCATTTCTCCGTAATATTGCTCATAAACACAAAGTTGACAGGCTTGAAATTACTTAACGCAACCAAACTCCCGAACCAAGAAAACACTAAGCAACATAAGTAGATACGAAAAGCTTGCAGTACCCATTGATTAAGTTATGAACATAAGCATCACTCTGTGCACAAATTTCCAATAAAGAATGTAACAGCAAACCAAAAAAATTCAAATACAACCAAATCAACCAACAAAAACAGATATATTATACAATGCATGCATAACCCATTATCTAAGATATAATTTTTCTACAGGCAAGAAAACAAATACTCTACAGTTTGGTCCAAGATTGACAAACATTCATACTTTTTAAGAAAAAAGGTTATGTGTTCTGGAATAAAAATCAGACAAGTAATTTTAGTAAGCATTAATAGCGAACATTTCTCATAACAAAATATTTGAAAAGAAACCATAGTATAAAAAGATATATGTTGAGCACCAAAGACTACTCTTTTCATTTCAATGAAACGTCTCAAAATTGTCTGAGTTAGAAACATCAAGCCCTCGAAACAAAACAAGAAACTAAATCAAATAAAAACTCATAAAAAGCTAAAGTCAAGTTTCTAAATGATATTTCACATTAAGTGTCTAACAAACTTTACCCACTGCTTGACCAGCGAATATTATCATAACAGGCTAAAACCTTAATTAGGTGAATATAAACACACAAACTTTGTCCCAATATAATAAACTTAAGCAAACGCTTCATTTGAAACAGTTGATGCCTCAATCATTAGATATAGCTTCAATCTCAATTCCTTATTCATTCTCAACAATGAAGAGAACCCCAGTAACATGTAATCCAGGAACCAATTCTAATAGGATAGCTGCAGCATTCCAATTTAAAATGTCAAATTATTGTGTTGTTGAATGTCAAACAAAGCACAAATCTTTCATGCAAATTATTAGTAGTAAGTACCAATTTATTAGTATTTACTATTTAGTACATATTTATTTGTATTTATATGTGCCAATTTATTAGTATTTAGAGCATGCCAATTATTAATGTTCAGTACAGGCCAAAGTGTTATATTAGCGTTTGGTATGTGCCAGTTATTATTGTTTGGTACATGCCAGAAATCTTGTGACATAGTCCCCATCCAAATGTTCCAAAATCACCCAAGTAGGAGCAAGATTATTTGGTCTTAAAAGTATTATAGGTTTCAAACACTTGGTCTTGGGTGAAATATAAGCCTAAACCAGGTTTTGATTGTATGAGTTGGTATCAAATTTACAATTACTCAGTACAAAAGTATGCCAATAAGGAAGAATTTTCCCTAAAAACTGCTACCAAATGTCAGCAACAGCCTTGGGAACAACTACATGGTGCAAGGTGTTTGTTCCATATTCCAAGCATTAGACAATTGATCAATAAATACTATTGCTGGACCAAAGAGACAAGTTAAGAGCATTTTAGGTTTTGATAGAGGATAACTGTATATTGAATACAAATTTAGAGGCTCATAAAGAATAGAAAAATAATCTCTCATTTCACAAGGTGATATAAACTTATGCAGGAAAGCATGGTAGCTAACGAAATGCAATCAATAGCTAACAGGAACCATATCTCACTAAAAAGCAATACGACAAAAAATTATTACAAAATTAGAAAATATATATTTTTCCAAAAGCTATTCCACAAAAGAAAAAACCATATTGCAATAGCAAGAAAGATAGTCAGTCTCCCCAACCTGACAAAATGCCCAAGTTGAAGGGAACAAACCACTGTAGTAGTTCACCAGACAGCAATGCAAAATATATTCAGAAATACCTCTATCACATTAAAAGAAATCTTATAAAATTAGAGGAAAGCAAGCATCAATCTTGCCTAAAAAGATGAAAAATGCCAGATGATTATTAATTAATAACTTGGAAATGTCAAAAACAATAGCAATCATGCGGAAAACCCTATATAATTCCAACATCTTAAGTACTGCAACATTTAATATATAAAACATTACAACATTGGCAAAGGAATACAAACCATATCTCCAAGGCCAAGCATCATGAATTCCACTGCAGTATTTCCAGGCACCATTCCACCAAGCAAATTTCTTGGGAAGACAAGTTTAACTGGAAGCTCCAGCTTCTTTGTTATTGATTGTAAGCCTGGCAGATTAAGAGAGTTCACAACTGTGTGAACTGGATTTGAAGCCTGCTGTGTGGCAACTGAAACCATAACATTGGCTCCAAAAAACCGCTCCGAGAAGAACACCCAAAAAATGTCATATACGAACAAGCAGACAAGAAGCAACGAGCAGATTTTGATATTTGGCAATCTAACATGACTGACAAAAGCAATGCAAATGGAAACACCCAAAAGGTTATTTAAAATCCAGTGTCCAGATACAAGCCAAGAAATCACCAGGGCTGAGCTCACCAGTGCCAAAATTCCCTGCATCCTAGTGATTGTTCGGCAACAGCATGGGGTAATAGGATCCACCAGCCCAAGCTGAGAATTTATATAAAGAACATATGGAGAGAGGCAAAATGCAAGGGACGATGCTGAAGCCACTGCAGTAAAGGCCGTGACAAGATGTGACATTGATGCAAACAAATAAAACATCAATAGAAGGCTGCACGAACTTGCAACAGGAATCATAAGAGCCTGAGAACTGTCAAGAGTAATGGAAGATTCTGAAAAGTCACGGTTTCGTTCCATTTCTCTCTCATAATTGAGAGCCCTTCGGGCCGATGCAAAGACAACAAGAACTGCAGTAAAAATGAGTGCAAGCGATGCAGGTTCAAGTAGATACGCAAGCTTCCATAGTGGCTCCATAGTTAAATACACTTTGTAGTTCAATTGACAAATTTGGGGCTCCAACTACATGCCCAAAGCTATGCCAACTTCTTTTCAACAATTCCAATTTACCAGTAGACCAAATGCCATTTCTGAACAGAACTCTGAAGCAAATAAATACTCTCTGCTTTTCAATAAGGACTCGCCAACAATTAAATATGGTCTGCAGGCAAGCTAACAACTTTGGACCTAAAAATTTATGTCCAAAGGTATTCCAACCTCTTTCCTACAATTCCAACTCACCAGCTGATCAACCATCATGTTCATACAGAACTAACCAAATTGTAATTTGATAACCTAAACACAACAATGACAGCACCAGAAAGAATAATTCTAGACTATTCCAACTTCCGTCATACAATTAGTATCACTTTCCCAGAGAAGTGACCAAATTCTGCTCAGGTATCCTGGTGGCTACTAAAAACACCAGAATCAAAGCCTACTCTGTTCCACCTCGTCTCCGGTCGACTTAACTTTGAACTTGAGTATCCTAAGACGCAGGGGCTAGCGGTTGATCCCCAGACCGCAGCAGCTCAAAATAAAAAACAATTACAATTTCCCCAGGCACAGAAAACTATTTCCGCCCCGCGTGCCTCACCTCCACCTAAACTAATCAAATTATGCCAAAATATCCAGGTTTCCCTTAAAAACACTAAAATAAAAAATCTTCCTTTTTAAGGGTTTGCAATGGGGACCCGACAGGGACTGACACGGGACCTGGACTCAACCTTAACTCCCACAAAATCATATGTAAGTGTAAAAACCCTCACTTTCTAGAAAACCCTTTCTCTCCTTTCCCTATCCCTCGTTATAAATTTAGTTTTTCCTTCAAGTAACTGCAAATTGATGCAATCATGATCGAAAAGAAACTTAAATCGGCAATCCTTATTACCGACTAGTAAAATTCTCTACAATTTCTGAAGTTCTTGTTTCAAACCCTAGGTTGGAAAAGAATCAATAAAAAAAATTGAAAGAGACACACGACCGGCCTTCGTAAATCATTAATTTAAACTGTATCTCATCCTGGAGGGTTTCTATTGCTTGCAAATTACTTCATCAGAGTTTCTATGAAAAGCATACCTTTGTGGGCCAATTTTTCCTAATCCGAAACTGTTTTTGGTCCGATCTGTGCTCAAACTGAAGCTCAAGATGGCAAAAAATTGGTTTCGTGGACGAGACCTAGTGAAAAGAAACGACTCGTCCGCAATTGTGGCCCAATTTTTTATAGGTCCCGTTATTGAAATCCGTGTGTTGCAGAAATCACAAGAGACCCCGAATTTTTATAGGTTCTTGCAGTTAGACAAAAATTTGTAAAGTTGTAATTGTTTTAGTGAAAACTAATAGCGTAGTTACTTAGAATCACATTGTATTTGGTTTATATTTATGATTTATAGTTGAAATTCTAGTTGGAGTAAGATTTATGGTTTTTTAATTGTATAAATAGTTTGATATTGTAGTTATTGTGAGTAATTAATCATAGTAGAAAGCAATGATGTGATATTAGATAATGGTGTATTATTTAATTAAGTGTGAATCAATTTTTATAAATATATAATTAAATATATTTAATGCATAATTATATTCAAAGTCATTTTTCAAAAAGTCAATAATTTAAAAGTTTAATTTTATAGAAGATAATTGTATTAAAGACATAATTTATTTTATTTTATTTTAATCTACCACCTCACAAAATAAAAAGATTATTATGATGACTATAATAGTATTCAATGGCATTCAAGTAACAACATTAGTAGAGTTGAAATTTGAACCTCAAATTAATGTTTGAATAAGACTTACACTATTGATATAGTTAAAATTTTATCACACGAATTTAATGCATTGAAAATGTAACACAATTGAAATTTCATTTGTGCATTAATTGTTCTCAACATGAACCAATAGAAAAATAGATATTTGGCATTTTCAAAATTATTAAATAAAAAAAGAAACATACGCCTCTATTTTATTTTTTCAATTGTATGTTACTAGGACTATTTTAAATTATGTCATTTGTATATTTTCCTCTAGTTCGTGTTGGGAACAATTAGTGCATAAATGAAATAGTGTGCTATTATTTTTAAGTGGTCATCTCCATGTTATTTGCTATTAAACACTTTCATATGACCTTGGCAATCAAAATCATTGATTTATCTACTTCAAACACTAGTGTTGGTCATAGAGTTTACATTTTGAACTTAGATTATATTATCACATAAAATTGTACCATGTTGAGCATGAAGCTCAACATTTCAATGACACAATGAAAACGACCTCAAGGTGTAGGACCTTTGCGCATATGAGTTTGAATCTCCAAAGAAGGTCGACTTCCTTTTTCAACCCAATGCAATGTGTTGGTCCAACCCAACACATGAAAACCTACCACTAACAGCTCACAAAAAAAGGGGAGAACGAGAACATGAAAAGGAAGATGGAGGTGATACACCAAGATAGAAGGTTGTTTCTTTCTGGCTTAGATTGCTCAATACATCATTGAAGAGGGGAAAGGGAACTTTCACAACTCTTTGTTTGGTTGATTTCAAAGGCAAACATGGAGGTTAGGGTTTGACAAAGCGCTGGAAGGAAAGAGATTTTCTCAACATACTAGTTGCAAATGATTTAACTCAAACATGCAAGCATGAAAATACAAACAAACACTCAAATATGCAAGGTAATAAACTTACTCAAACATAAAAGAGCTGAGAAGGAAAACTTGATCCATTCCATTGATGTAGAGGCAAAAAGACAATCTTTACAATAACAAGGATGCAAAAAAGCAAGTCTGCCAAGGAAAAACCCCAGATGAGCCAAAGGAAGAACTCGTAAAATGAATACATTTCTTGCCTTTATAGATTAGGTATAACTTAGAAGCACAAGTCAAACCCTAACCCTAACCACTTGGTTAGCAAAAAATATTGTATGTGCAATAATGGAGCCATCCCGTGAAAAATAAGATTAAGGCATAGATCTACCAAGAAAGTCAACAAAGAGAAATCAATGAGCATGGGCGCCCATGAAATTCACTTGTAGAAGGTAAGGGATGCAATAAATGCCATCCTTGAAGCCCAATAATTAAATCTAGTAACTCAAAAGTTAAATCACGCCTTAGAAACGTTGCCCAAAAAAATGCCAAAATGCAAGAAGGTTGGGCCGTCAGGCCCAAAAAATCACCTTTGCATACATTAAATGGTCTAAACGCCCAAAAAGAGCACATTGTCAAACATTGACAATCGGGCGGTCAGGAGTCAAGCGTCGGCCTTATAGCTTAATTCATGCTTAGAAGAAAGGAGGAGTGAGGAATTGCAAAGAAGAAAGAAACATCGGGGGTAAGAGGGAAAGCTTACCTTTGGAAATTGGAGGTAAGGGAGAAGACTTACCCTCAAAGCTCAAAGTATTTGAGACTTAGTCAAATTCAGAGAAAACCATTGGGGAAAGGGCTTACCTCCTAAAATTGGAGGTAAGGGAGAAGGGGAAGACCGAAATCCATAGAAGTAAACTTTCAAAGATCAGAGGGAAGCCTTACCTCTTACCTTCAAAGGTAAGAGGTAAGATGCAATAGTGAAGGCTAAAGGTCAAAGGCCAAAGGCCAATAGGAGAAAAGCATAAGGATGGAAGAGGAAAGAGGGAAGGCTAACCCTCGAAGTCCGACAAACCAAGACTTAGACAAGTCTTGAAACTTAATCAAGCTTCAGTGGTTGGAGGTAAGGCCAAAGGCTTACCTTGAGAGATCGGTAGAGGGTAAAGGGTAAAGGCAAAGGCTGACACCTGAAATACTTAGAAGAAAGATGGGAAAGGAGAAGGAGCAATAGAGAAAGCATGAAGGTTTTGAGTAAGAGATAGCCCAAAACCTAAAATTCTGCGACTTAGCCAAATTTAGAGAACTTCAAGGAAAAATCATGACATGTGCTAGCTACACTTGGAGGAAAGCATGAAAGCTAAGACTTACATTCCCTTAAGGATAATGTAGGGTGTACAAATGCACTTCATGGAAAGCAAGATATTTACAATAGATACACAAACTAACAAAAAGCAAAAAATGGAAGCTTGTATCTATCAAAGATGAACCTTTTGAAGGATTCGATCTCCCTCAAGCCATAGTTGTAGACCTCAGTCAGCTACAACCACTAAAAATTGTTGCCAACATGCATGTAACTGCACAAAACGCTTGTAAGGTGAAGGATCACTTCACTATAAATTTTTCCATTACAAGGGAACCATATGATGCAAGTGTTAGACTTGTCTAAGTCTAACACTTGTGCCTTAGGTGAACATACAACAACAGAGGTGAAACACTTTTTTGAAAACAAGTCAACATCCAAGAACAAACCTTTTGTAGAGGGAAGAGAACTCACCTCACAAAAGGATAGGCCAATGTCAACACTGTTGACCTCCTTAATCCATGAATTGAAATAAAAAGAGAACATTTCTAGCTCACATGGTGATGGCACAAGAGGTTTTATTGTAGTTTCAAGGGGTTGATTAGGATTCTTGAAACTTTTTTTTTGTGCTTGCATACCTCTTTCACAATAGGTTGTTCTGAAACAAAAGGAGGGCTAATGGGGGTTTCAAGTGGCTTGTTAGGTTTCTTGAAACTTACAAATTTATATTTTCTTACCTCCTCCTTAGCATGCTATTCTGCAATAAATGGAAGGCTTGTTTGAAACTAGGCACACAAGGGGTTGCCTGGGTCTCAAGAAATTATGCTAGAGCAAGGGAAAGTCTGAGTTATTATTGCCTAGCAGCAACATCTTTTGTTGTATACTCCTCTTGTTGCCTTCTTTGTGCCTCCAATTCCTGCTCATACCTCCATTGAGCCTTTTTGTTTTGTTGTTGTGAATAATGAGCTTGATGAAAACTCATCATGTTGTGCGAAACAACACTACTGCCCCTAATAGGCTTGATTTTCCCACTCTTCCTATTGTAGGTCAAGCCCTTGTTGTCTCTAAAGCTCATCAATTTGTCTATTGAAATCAAGCAAAATGCTTGTGATTTCACTTGCACTTAAATTATCAAAATTTTAAGGTTGAGTAGGAGAGGAACAAGGTTAATTTTCAAAGTGACGAGTCTCTTGGGGTTGTTGATAAGAATATATAGGCATCCAAGAAGACTAAGTAGGGTGGGGTGGGTGGTTAGCATTTTGAGAAGTTTGAAAAGCCACAACAACAATGTTTTGTGGAATGAAATGGGAGGTATAACTAGCCTGATATGGCTGATTGGGAGGAATAAATTTAGTATTATCATGAAATGTTGGAGTATACATATGGTTTCCATTATAATGTGACATTTTAGTGCATAGGAAATGCTTTAAAATTTAAAGGAAAGTAGAGGACTGTCGAACCAAAGATTTTGGATACATACCAAAGAGTCACCCAAAGATGTATCTTGCAAAGTTGTTAGGTTCTTGTAGAACTATCTCAAAAGGTTGAAATGTTGAAGAGGGCACCAACTCCTCAATAAGATGAAGTGAAACTAGGCTGCTTAAACCAGCATATTTTGAATGGAGTCACCATGGTGTTTGAAGATATGCCTCAAAAGGCAAGATGCATTGAAGAAAACACCAAATTCTTCAATGGAGAGAAATAGTCCCATTGGGGTGCCAAAAATTGTTGTCACATAAAATTGCACCCTGTTGAGCACAAAACTCAACATTCCAATGACATAATGGAAATAACCTCAAGGTGTGGGACCCTTGCGCATATGAGGTTGAATCTTTGGAGAATCTCGACTTCCTTTTTCAATCCTAGTGCAATGTGTTGGTCCAACCCAACACATGAAAACCTACCACTAACAACTCACAAGGAAAAGGGGAGAAGGAGAACATGAAAGGGAAGATGGAGGTGATACACCAAGATAGAAGGTTGTTTCTTCCTAGCTGAGACTGCTCAGTATATCATTGAAGAGGGGCAAGGGGACTTTCACAACTCTCTGTTTGGTTGATTTCAGAGGAAAACATGGAGGTTAGGGTTTGACAAAGCGTTGGAAGGAAAGATATTTTCTCAACGTAGCAGTTGCAAATTATTTAACTGAAACATGCAAGCATGAAAATACAAAAACACTCAGATATGCAAGGTAATAAACTTACTGAAACACAAAAGAGCTAAGAAGAGGAAAACTTGATCCATTCCATTGATGTAGAGGAAAAAATCCAATCTTTACAATAACAATGATGCAAAAATGCAAGTTTGCCAAAGAAAAGCCCTTGAGGAGCTAGAGGAAGAACCCTTAAAATGAATACATTTTTGTCCTTTATAGAATACGCATAACTTAGAAGCATAAGTCAAACCCTAACCAAAGAAGACTATGCATGCAATAATGGAGCCATCCCATGAAAAATATGATTAGGGCATAGATCTGCCAAGAAATTCAACAAAGAGCAATCAATGAGCATGGGCGCCCATGAAATCCGCTTGCAAAAGGTAAGGGATGCAATAAATGTCATCCTTGAAGCCCAGGAATCAAATATGGTAACCCAAAAGTCAAATCGAGCCTAAAAAATGTCACCCAGGAAAATATGCCAAAACGTAGGAAGGTTGGGGCATCAAGCCCGAAAATCACCTTTGCATATGTTAAATGGTCAAGACCCCTGAAAAGAGCACATTGTCAAACATTGGCGATCGGGTGGTCGAGAGTCAAGCATCGGCCTTACAACTTACTTCATGTTTAGAAGAAAGAAGGAGCAAGGAACATCGAAGAAGAAAGAAGGAGCAAGGAACATCGAAGAAGAAAGAAACATTGGGGATAAGAGGGAAGGCTTACCTTCAAAAATTGGAGGTAAGGGAGAAGACTTACCCCCAAAGCTCAAAGCATTTGACACTTAGTCAAATTCAAAGAAAACCATCGAGGAAAGGGCTTACCTTCGAAAATTAGAGGCAAGGGAGAAGGGGAAGATCAAAATCCATAGAAGTAAACTTTTAGAGGTCGGAGGGAGGCCTTACCTCTTACCTCTAAAGGTAAGAGGTAAAATGCAAGAGCGAAGGCCGATAGAAGAAAGGTGCAAGGATGGAAGAGGAAAGAGGGAAGGTCAACCCTCGAAGTTCGACAAGCCAAGACTTAGACAAGTCTTAAAACTTAATCAAGCTTTGGTGGTCGGAGGTAAGGTTGAATGGTTACCTTGAGAGATTGGTAGAGGGTAAACTGTAAAGGTGAAGGCTGACACCTGAAATACTTAGAAGAAAGATGGGAAAGGAGAAGGAGTGATGGAGTAGGCATGAAGGAAGTGAGTAAGAGATAACTCGAAAACCCGAAATTCTGTGACAACCAAATTTAGAAAACTTCAAGGAAAAATCATGCAAGATGGCCCATGTAGGATCTCTTAGATTGGTTATCAATGATGGGTCATCTAAGGGGGGCATGAAATTTCAACAGATTCCTAATTGAACTATGCACACTTCTCTAGGTTTCCAACCATTTCTCAAAAGCATGACTTGGAATATAAATGAGCACCAAGTGACAAGGACTATGTTTGGGGATTAATGGTTCATTTGTTTAATTCTATTCATATGATCAAGTAACTAGCAATTGCACTTTGGTGTTCAATAGGTACATCGAAGAGTTGTGTAAGGTTAATTAAATGAAAAAAATTGGTCTATTTTTTGTATACATTTTGTACAATACATGATATCAATTGGTAGACCATTTAGCAAATGAATTTTTTGTGCAATGAAGCTCTCAATGGAGAAGTGATAGCTTCAAATAAATTATGCATCCACTTACATGGTTTGAAACACAACTAAAAGAAAACCTCTAAATTAAGAAGATAATTAAGCTCCATTATCAACAGGCTAATGTTATGTTTGCAATAGGGAGAGAGGGATAGATAGAGGGAGAGGTATAAAGGAAGAAATAGAGAGACATAGAGGGAGAGGGAGAGGGAGAGGGAGAGGGAGAGGGAGAGGGAGAGAGAGATATTGATAGTGAGATAGAGAGATAGAGAGATAGTGATACAAGGAGATATAGAGTGATAGAGAGATAGTGATATAAGGAGATATAGAGGTAGGGGAGGAGAGAGAGAGAGAGAGCATAAAAAATTAAAATAATTTCAAATTTAAATCTAAATAAAAAATGAAAATAGAGTAAACAAAAATGTAAAGTCAAAATACATAAAATCTAAATGTTAATAAAAATAATAATAACCTTAGTATATAATAAGTTCATTAAGTTAAATAAATAAAATATAAATATGTATGAAAAGTATAACTAGTATCAAACAATACTAGCACTTGCATCTAAAGGAGGTTCAAGGATTACACCGATAGAAAATTGTATGTATGTTAATATGTTAGAGAGTATGTGTTTGTGCATGGATGTGCTACAAATTCTAGTTACATGTGGCTAGATTAAACAATTAATAATAAAGAATGGAATGAAATAAACTTAGACAAATCTAGATTTTTTCCTTTAAAAAATTAATAATATCTGATTATAAAATATTTGCATACATATTTAAAACCGAAAGCAATGCAAATGACAAAAGAAAGTTGTCATCAAATTGACAAAAAATAATGCAAATGGAAATAGAATGTTCCCATCTAGTTGTCAAATCAATATTTATCTAGCTTTTATGTGATAAGTGAGATTTTGGAGGCTTTTACCATTAAATGATAGTTGGTTTACCATTAAACAATAGTTGGTTTAACATTAAATAATAGTTGAAACTTTTTTTTTGACAACTCAACAATGGTTTGCAGGCATGAGTCTTGTTTCAGACTCAAATCTCACACTATATGTAGCCTATCGGCTAATTAACATTATTAGAAA
>VDFB02390987.1:0-26383 GCA_007258455.2 Sequoia sempervirens | reverse complement strand
TAAATGTACCATCTAAAGCTTAAAAAAACAAAATTTATCATAACGCGAGCGCGTTATTAACTAGTAGAGATATGTCTATTTAGGATTAAATAATGCGAGTGCATTTTTTATTGCACTAAAAATGGCAAAAAAATCACAATATACCCGTGATGTCAGCCCACATTCTGCATATTCGCCTGGTTTTGCACGTGCTTCGACAAAAAGTAGCTTTTTGGTGATTGAGTGAAGTGTGCATGCATGATTTTGAGATTCCACCACCTTTTGAATGTTCTTTCCATCACTTTTGCATGAAATAGCAAAGTTTTCACATTGAGAGGCATATAATATCAATTCAAGTTTGAATTACAGTGATAATTGATATACAATTAAAATTTGGAGGGGAACAAGCTTTTGAAGAAGTCAAATTTTTGAGGAGTTTGAGGAAGGAACAACTAAAGGCTGCATAATTGGGTAGAACTCCTCCATTTGAAACTTTTCTTTTTTAGGTATGTGAAATCTTTGTACATTTTCTTTCATTCTATTATAGCTTGCTTTCATTTTTGTTGTTTTCCTTATTCCATGTTGATCAAATTTTTTGTTTGTGATGCAATATCAGATTGCCAAGCCACTCAACAACATCATTTCTTTTGGGAACTTCATTCCCAAATCAAATTAGAAGAAGATCAATTTATACAAACTTTGTCAAATTCATCCAAAACTACTTTTCATTCAACCAAAATCCATTTATTTCATTTCAAGTTATAAGGCTATCAGTAGCCAATTCACCATCTCCATATAGCAAACCATTTTTCAGAATCAACTTTCAACTTTGTTCTTGTCATAAACAATACAACAATCACTCATCAACTCAACTTACCCCTTCAAGGAAAAAACAATCAAACACCTTTGTTCCTTAGACTTGCAATCAAACATCATCCTAGCCATTTAAGATATCTTTGCTCAAATCAACACATCCATCTTCCTATCTTCACTTAAACACCATTTGTAAAAACAACAAGCAGCATTAGTTTAACACTATCACCAAACCTTTAAGATACCAATTTCATCATGTTTTGATTGTAATATTCCTATATATCAGTATAGACACACTCTACTACTTTGCATTGAAGACACCATTGCCATATATTGGAAACATATGCCCGAATCATCAAATATTTCACAATCTACCTTCAAAACATTACCAAGCATAGACACAACTGTGGCATCACAAATGAGACTGCTCCAAAGCACTTAACAACATTCCTTTCGTTGTTTCTACATATTCTCTATTTTTAGCAAACAATGCCAAATATCTCTAGTAGGCCAAAATTCCATCTAATCAGGGGATTCCTTTTCTATCATAAAGCATTTACACAATCCCAATACAGATTCTCAGGCCTATTTTGATCCTTTTCAACATACTATAAAAGTTTATACACTTATTTCACAAAACAGAGTAGAACCAACATGTTGTCTACTGGTAAAAGCCCTTAAATAGGTCAATTTATCAAAGAAAGTCATCAAACAACTACTCACTAATCCACCAAACCTACAAACATTCTTAGGCCACGTGTAGAAACTCACAAATAAGCAAGTTTCAAGATGGGAAACGCCCATCAATACACAAAATCAATAAACACTTGATTATAGGGTGAAAACACACCAACCATGAGGGTTTCTTTAATGAAACATTTGCAAAACCTCTACTACTCTGCCCAACAATTGAAACATGCTTCATTATGTTTGCAAATTATTTTTAAATCATTTCTAAGATCCTCTACATGTTGTTTCCTCAAACCCTACTTGAAAACACCATTTTTTGAATGAGAAAATTTAGAATTTTGTTCATGCAACAGTATCCCGACTTCTTATTTCTATTTACCCCTGCCACACACATCTTCACATTGAAAAGACACTAAATATGATCCATTTCACCGACCTACTAGCCCTAGATCAGTGGAATGGCTAAGAATCACTTTTTAGACTCTCAAAACAATTCTAAGGAAACCAAAGACCGAGACTTAGGAAACTAAGTTCAAATTCTTGATTATTTGAATTACAATTCCTACAACTTTCAAGAATGAAAGAAGTCTCTTTCCCTGACAAGAATCAAATCTTAGAATGCTTGAATCACTATGCAACTTGAAAACAAGAATAGAAAACCTTTCCAAAATAACTGAGCAGAGGTTTTTTTATTGATTTTTATGGATTTTTGGGATACAAGAACTGCCTTTCTCGAGCTTACAATTCTTTTTAAAGGTGTCTAAATCAGTTAAAATAACTAACTCTTCATCTTCATCAACCCATCCTTGCCCTTCCACAAAAAAGACTTCTTCACCTTCCTCCTTTTGTGCAATTTTACATTTTTACAATAATTGATAACTTTTGTTACAAAAAGAAACTTTTCAATAATATCACCTAGTGACCTATTTCATGGTGCAAATACATTGAAATTCATCATTTCATGACCTTCACTCATCATATTTACTTGAACATTACAAATTGAACAAATTAGCCTTCGGAAGGAATTTCATACCCTAGTGCCGCTACGCTAGCTTGCGTTAATATGTCCCACGCTGTCACTGAATTTTCAGTATGCTTCCAAAGCTTCAATTAGTTAATTTGAAAACTTAGCACTTTTTTCATTGTGTAAAATTATTCTTCATGCCGAAGAAACAAACCGTTAAAAGGAAAACTAAATGGCGACCGTTCCTTTATTCTTGAGAGATAAAGATGGAAAAAAATAATAGGAATATTGTGAAAGATCGCTATGCCTAAATCAGGCGCCTTCCATCTATTTTGATGAGCTATTTCTTTTATTCTTTCCTTTATGCACTGTGAACTAAACTAGTGTGATTGGTCCTCCTCCTGCAGAAAATGCTAATTTTGAGTTTCAATCCAAAGAGAATCCCTCAAGCAGAAAAGCAATGCAACATCCTTTATTTCATTTTGACCACAACCACCATATCGGCCACAAGTTTCAAGGAGTACCTTGCAAGCTATTCACTCTGAATCTGGAATCCTTACCTTATCAGCCTTGTCCTTTGTGAGACAAGCAAAGATCAATAGTTCTTTCGGAGTCCATCTAGAAGAAATCCATTGAGTTTTTCCTAATTGTTAGAGCATATTATTTTTCTCAAATTCAGCTTGAACTCTTCAATTGTGGTTTTGAGGAGTCATAAAGAAATAGGTACATAATCCATCAATGGGGCTTAGATCAGTGGCAGGTTTATAGGTTGAGAAAGTGCTATACCGCGGATAATCAGGGACTACAAGGTGGTCATGGGTAAATTTTATTTGTAGTCCATGAAGAATGTTGTAATAAGGTCACAAGGACTATTAGGAAGTGTTTTAAGTCAATCTGGGTTGGTAGGATATGAGGTTGCAATGTCATGTTAGTATGTTGTCAATTTGGTGTAATGAAGCCTTGAATGGCCTAAATATGAAAATGTATGTAAATTCATAACATAAGGGTCAAGATGATGTAATGAGGCCATCATAAGGTCACTAGTTTAGGTATGGAGTCATTTACATCAATATGTCAAAAGTTGCACATAACAATGTAATGTTGTCAAACCAAAAGTTGTCATTTTGCAAATACTTAGAAGTTGAAGGGTCACACTTGTAAAAGAAGTTGAAAAGTGGTTGTAGTCAGTTGAGGAGGTTCATATGCCTTCAAAAATGCCTTGTGAATGTTGTATGTTGTTGGCAATAATACTTTTGAAAGCAGGAGCACCAACTCCATCTTTTCAACACTTGAACCCTTGTGGTTTCTATTATTTGGTCATTTGATCATTTAAAGTGTTCTTAGATGGTTTGAGGTCATTTTATTTCATTTAATAAGGATTCAATACAATTTTTGTATGTATTAGGTCAATTGAGTCATGATGTAAAGAAGTTCATCGATAAGGGGATTCATGTGGTGAACCTTGTAATTTAAGTGTTTTAGGGTTATTTTTGTTAAATAAGGGCTTTATAGACCATTTATCATGTAATGTGAGTCTTAGGAAGGAGTCTTTAAAGAATTGCATAAGAAATATTGAAAAATTGTAAAATGCAAAAGTTGTAAAAACTGCCAAAAGCCAAAATTAGCAATTTTAGTGGAAGACAAAAAGATAGAAATTCAAAGGAAAGAATATGCATTGGGGAAGATCAAGAGACATTGTAATTTCTATTTTAAGTCCATTCAAGGCTAATTATTCAATATAGAAAGTTTGGTTAATGTTTGATTCAAAGTTTTCAACGCTTTATTTCTGATTTTTCATTGTATTTCCTAATTTTACTGTATTTTCAAAGTTTCCTTCACCTGTATGGACCTGTACATTCTTAGAAGGATTTCTCATTCATTTTTTCATGTAGTATTGTGAATTAGCTTCAATTTTCTTCCATTTAGGGCTTCCAATATTCGTTTTATAGGGAGAAATATTGATTTTTCTGTAGCAGCCCGTGTAACAAATTTATCACTATTTTGTGATTAAAAAAATATAATTTTTGTCTTCCCACTTACTGTAAAGCCATGTGACTCAGTGGGAAGAATTGCATGCATGTATATTAAGTGTGGAATGAATTTTCTTGGCGAGGGGGAGTCTTTAAGTCCAAATTCTTATGATGCCTAGGCAGAAAATGTTAAGTTTCTATGTGAAAATGCTAGTTTCAAGTTGTATTTTCATGGATTTGTGTTGGGATTGAGTTTAGGAAGGGTTGGAAGGTCTGAGCAGACCTAGGGAAACATGTTTTATGTTTTGGTTTTGTGTATTGTGGCTGTTTGAGTGAAGATCTTGAGAAACCCTAGATTTTAGGAGGGAAAATGAGGGTTTGTTGGAGCAGTAGGTTACCAGACTTGGACGGAGTATTTGACCAGAAAATTTGTGGTTTTGAAGCACAATTTGTGACTGTCTAGGAGATCTTGTTATGAAAAGAAGTTTAAAGGTGGGTTTGTTTGTAAAATTGGGCTAGTTCTTATAGCCCTTAAGCATGATACCTTGATGTTTCTTTAAGCTTTGGTAGATGAATCTTAGGTGGAAGCTTGGATCTGTCTTCTTGATGAAGTATGAATTTTATTTGGATGATCAATGGATGTTTTTACAATTCTCTTTAAGGAATTGGTCTTTTAGTTGTTCAGTGGTGAATTGGAAGACTATAGTGTTGACCTTATGGAAGCTAGATTAGATATATGAACCTGATTTGGTTTATTGGTTCTTAAGTATGAATTTGTATTCCTCCACCCTACTCTACATCAGTTGATATGCCTGTTAGAATTGTGAAACAAGTACAAAACCACGAGCCACAGGATCAAACACAAACAAATACACCTTCCACGCAAGAGATCTGCAAACAAATGTATGCAATTAACTTCAACAAGAAAAAATTACAGAAGAGAGAAAACTTTCAAGAAGATATGAAAGCTACAGATATTCTCCTGTTGATAATTACAATGAGATCAATCCTTATGAAAGGAGATCAAGAAACCCTAAAAGGGAAACCCTAGTGTGCACACTTAATAATTAATAAATAATTAATTATTAATGTGCCTAAGTTTAGCTTAAGTAACTAAAGTGATAAGTGACTTAATTAATTAACCAATATGATTAAATTAATTAAGTAAAACAACTTATTACTCTAACACCCCCCCTTAAGATGAACTTAGGAAGTAGCTAAAAACACTAAGAAAAAGATGCATGAAAGCAAAGATGGGTCCCAGAAAACAAGGCCAAGTAAGGTACCAATGTACAAATAGAAGATCTCTATAAAGAGGAGAAATAGAGAAAACCTCATGGGAAAAACTCTACTCCAAAAAGAGATCAAAGGTGATTGAGGACTGAAAAGCCTCCAAATCAAGGAAATGTCCTGAAAAAGAAGAACATGTAGAACATCATAGAAGCATGAAGAAGCTGCAAACTCTATCAAAAGATGATTGCTATGGTGTTGAAGAACCTCCTCTGAAGATATGATGATCAGGATCAAGAAGACAACAATTAATAGTCTAAAGAACACCAATCAACTGAGAATGGAAGATTCCTTCCAAGGTGAAACCAAAGAAGCATTAACACCAACAGTAGAAACCCCCCCATAATGCTGAAAAGGGAGAGGCGTGACAGGTACACTGAAACTGAATGCCAGAAAGTAGTGCATGAAGAGGAACCAAGAGCATCTGAAAAGGCACAAGAAAGCACCTACAACTAAAAAAGTGGTGTGCAAAACAAAACAAACATGCATGAGGCTGGAATCATATGGATCCACTGTCGTCGTGAAGGGACACTCACTAGACAAAGGTGTGATGGCAAAAACAAAGCCACTACACAACCCCCCCATGGCACTTTATAATACAGTGCGAGTACAAAATATGGCACAAAGTGATGTGCAAGAAACTCAATACTACACATACAATGTTGAGGCACTTTATCTCAGTGCATTTATAAAAGAGGAATACATGCAATGTGAGCCCATAATGTCTACAATGTCAAAATAGGACAACATGCTAAAAATACAATTCTCTTATAGAAAAAGAGGAAACTGGTAGCACCATTATGAAGTACACAAAAAAACATGCAGTTTCAAAAAAAACAACACCCAAAAATTTATCCGGATGCAGAAGATATGGCCCGTCAAAGTCTCTAAAAGGAGAACTAAACAGTAACAGCACTAAGAAAATAGAATTCTGGAAAAAACCATAAGTCAAAACTAGAAAATACCTACACCACTGCGAAGACCATGAAATTCCACCCCATTTCAAAAAAAAAATTCACTGAAACAGCCCATCGTATGGCCGAGATATGGCCTCTGGAATATTGGGTGCAAATTTGAAAAACCCAACGGAGAGGGGCTGAGTGGGCAAAAAGTGATCTCCGCCAAATTTAGGAAAAGCACCTCCAAATCTAGAGGTCCACCAATTTTAGTGATGTTGGAAAAATTTCTCTAATTACATGCATTATTTTGCATAAAAAAGCAAAACTATACAAATTATATTTTTTTACAAAAAAAAATATAAAAATACATTGATTTTTTTATTAAAAAATTATAAAAAATGTACCCATAGGAAGGTATACCTGCACAAGTCTGTGCAGGTACTGACCTGCACAGTACCTACACAAGGCACGTACCTTCCTTCTTGACTTTTTGTTTTTAAAAACAAAAAAAAAACTTTCAAAATTTTTAAATGTTTTCAAAGCTTTTGTAAAAAAAACAAATTTTTTTACAATAAAAAATCTGCATTTTTTTTATGCAGCAAAAATTAAATAATTTTTTTTTTTGATGAATTTTTTTTACCTCGATCTACGTGCATGATCGTACGGACAATTTTTTTGCCTCAGAGATCAACTGAACCAAATATAGGCAAGTTTACAGTCGATCTTTAGGTTTTTGGCTGCTCCAGACGCAAAGGTGAGGTCCATTTGGGCTCAAAATGCTCTAAAAAATTGAGCACAATTGGATCTAGCAAAAAATCTTTCTTCAAACCCTCACAGATCTAACAAAAAAAAGCCAAATTTGACAAAACAAAGGCCGATCTTGACTATTTCGACAGCTCTAGATTCAATGGAGAGGTCTAATTCACGCCAAAATGCTTCAAAAGATGCCCACTTCCAAAATTTGCAAAGAAAGCAAAGGAAATTCAGATCTGAAGCCTACAACCCTTGTTGAAGAAAAAAACCTCATAAATCGAGAAGGGGTTTGCTGAATCCACGCTCTGATACCATGTTAGAATTGTGAAACAAGCACAAAACCACGAGCCACAAGATCAAACACAAAAAAATACACCTTCCATGCAAGAGATCTACAAACAAATGTATGTAATTAACTTCAACAAGAAAAAACTACAGAAGAGAGAAAACTTTCAAGAAGATATGAAAGCTATAGATATTCTCCCGTTGATAATTACAATGAGATCAATCCTTATTAAAGGAGATCAAGAAACCCTAAAAGGGAAACCCTAGTGTGCACACTTAATAATTAATAATTAATTAATTATTAATGTGCCTAAGTTTAGCTTAAGTAACTAAAGTGATAAGTAACTTAATTAATTAACCAATATGATTAAATTAATTAAGTAAAACAACTTATTACTCTAACACCCCCCCTTAAGATGAACTTAGGAAGTAGCTAAAAACACTAAGAAAAAGATGCATGAAAGCAAAGATGAGTCCCGGCAAACAAGGCCAAGTAAGGTACCAATGTACAAACAAAAGATCTCTATAAAGAGGAGAAATAGAGAAAACCTCATGGGAAAAACTCTATTCGAAAAAGAGATCAAAGGTGATTGAAGGACTGAAAAGCCTCCAAATCAAGGAAATGTCCTGAAAAAGAAGAACATGTAGAACATCATAGAAGCATGAAGAAGCTGCAAACTCTATCAAAAGATGATTGCTACGGTGTTGAAGAACCTCCTCTGAAGATATGATGATCAGGATCAAGAAGACAACAATCAATAGTCTAAATAACACTAATCAATTGAGAATGGAAGATTCCTTCCAAGGTGAAACCAAAGAAGCATTAACACCAATAGTAGAAACCCCCCCATAATGCTGAAAAGGGAGAGGCGTGATAGGTACATTGAAACTAAATGCCAGAAAGTAGTGCATGAAGAGGAACCAAGAGCATCTGAAAAGGCACAAGAAAGCACCTGCAACTGAAAAAGGGGTGTGCAAAACAAAACACACATGCATGAGGCTGGAATCATATGGATCCACTGTCATTGTGGAGGGACACTCACTAGACAAAGGTGTGATGGAAAAAACAAAGCCACTACACAACCCCCCATGGCACTTTATAATACAGTGCGAGTAAAAAATATGGCACAAAGTGATGTGCAAGAAACCCAATACTACACATACAATGTTGAGGCACTTTATCTTAGTGCATTTACAAAAGAGGAATACATGCAATGTGAGCCCATAATGTCTACAATGTCCAAATAGGACAACATGCTGAAAATACAATTCTCTTACAGAAAAAGAAGACTGGTAGCACCATTATGAAGTACATGAAAAAACATGCAGTTTGAAAAAAAACAGCACCCAAAAATTTATCCGGATGCAGAAGATATGGCCTGTCAAAGTCTCTAAAAGGAGAACTAAATAGTAACAGCACTGAGAAAATATAATTCTGGAAAAAACCATAAGTCAAAACTGAAAAATACTTGCACCACTGCGAAGAGCACGAAATTCCACCCCATTTCAAAAAAAAATGCATTGAAAAAGCCCACCGTATGGTCGAGATATGGCCTCTGGAATATTGGGTGCAAATTTGAAAAACCCAACGGAGAGGGGCTAAGTGGGCAAAAAGTGATCTCAGCCAAATTTAGGAAAAACACCTCCAAATCTAGAGGTCCACCAATTTTAGTGATGTTGGAAAAATTTCTCTAATTACATGCATTATTTTGCATAAAAAAACAAAACTATACAAATTATATTTTTTTACAAAAATATAAAAATATTGATTTTTATTAAAAATCATAAAATAAAATTCATAGAAGGTACTACTGGTATGTAACACCTCGCGACAAAGACCTCGCAAGATTGTGGTATGTAATTTCCTTCTTGACTTCGCTTTAAAACAAAACTTTCTCAAACTTTAAATGTTTTAAAACAAATTTTTTTACAATAAAAAATCTACAATTTTTTTATGCAGCAAAAATTAAATAATTTTTTTTTTTATGAATTTTTTTTACCTCAATCTACGTGCACGATCGTACGGACAATTTTTTTGCCTCAGAGATCAACTGAACCAAATATAGGCAAGTTTACAGTCGATCTTTAGGTTTTTGGCTGCTTCGGACGCAAAGGTGAGGTCCGTTTGGGCTCAAAATGCTCCGAAAAATTGAGCACCCTTGGATCTAGCAAAAAATCTTTCTTCAAACCCTCACAGATCTAACAAACAAAAGCCAAATTTGACAAAACAAAGGCCGATCTTGACTATTTTGACAGCTCTGGATTCAATGGAGAGGTCTAATTCATGCCAAAATGCTTCAAAAGATGCCCACTTCCAAAATTTGCAAAGAAAGCAAAGGAGATTCAGATCTGAAGCCTACAACCCTTGTTGAAGAAAAAAACCTCATAAATCGAGAAGGGGTTTGCTGAATCCACGCTTTGATACCATGTTAGAATTGTGAAACAAGCACAAAACCACGAGCCACAAGATCAAACAAAAACAAATACACCTTCCACGCAAGAGATCTACAAACAAATATATGCAATTAACTTCAACAAGAAAAAATTACAGAAGAGAGAAAACTTTCAAGAAGATATGAAAGCTATAGATATTCTCTCGTTGATAATTACAATGAGATCAATCCTTATGAAAGGAGATCAAGAAACCCTAAAAGGGAAACCCTAGTGTGCACACTTAATAATTAATAAATAATTAATTATTAATGTGCCTAAGTTTAGCTTAAGTAACTAAAGTGATAAGTGACTTAATTAATTAACCAATATGATTAAATTAATTAAGTAAAACAACTTATTACTCTAACAATGTCTTCAAAAAGATTCATTTATTTGAGAATTCATTTGGGAAGCTAAAGTGATAAAGCCCAAAAACATGGTTTGTATGGCTACTAGAGTAGATCTAATTGAAAGGAGATAATTGTCAAGATAGATACATGGGGTTTTTCAAATTACTTGGGACTGATCTAAATTTCTTTTTTGAAATATTTCAATCCCTGTTTGCATCATTCTATTGTTTTGGTTGAGTCATTTTGTGCAGGGAAGTCAAGAATGCAGAGGTGGAGTTGTTGCTATAGAGCCAAAATCTGAGTTTTTCATCCAAAAATAGAGGTTTTATGCAAGGTATGGAAGAAATAATGAATGAATGTCTAGGAAAATGATTCTAAAAGCATTTTTAGACATAATAAGGCATGATCCAACTTTTGGCTGGAGTGTTTGAGGTTTCTTAGAGTGAAATATTTGAAACCCTCACTGATTTTTGTGATTTTCACCCTATAATCAAGGGTTTCCAGATTTTGTGTATTGCTAGGCATTTTCCATCTTGAAACTTGTTTATCTGAGAGTTTTTACACATGGAAAAAGACTGTTTGAGGTTTGTTGGTATTTTGGTGATGATTAAAGACTACTTTCTCTGTTAAAATGGCCTATTTGGGGTTCTTTAGAAGCAAAAAAGTTGGGATAGCAGGCATGTGTTCCAAAATAAGTGTATTTGAAAATGATATATGTTTTTAATGGAAAAAATGGGTACCCTAAAATGTATTTATCCTATAAAGATTCATTGTGATTTGCATGTTACACTTGATTTAGTGTTTTAGCACTTACAAGAAAATTTGGTCTTCTAGTGCAAGCAATTGTGAAATCTAATTAAAAAGTGTTGTAAGAAGGTGTTTTAGCTTTGTTCATTTCAAAATAAAGATGAATAAAGTGTACCAAGTTTTAGTAAAAGTTTGGAAGCAAGATTTGAAGGTTAGGTGTCTTTTTGCCTTGCAAAAAGTTGCAAAGTCATGCAAATTTCGTTCTCCAAGTCATCTGACCAAACAAACTATTCCAACGCATCTAAATAGGTATGTTTATGCTAGGAATGGTCCTCTTTTACACCCAAACATGCAGAATCGCTCCAAGCTACGTTCAACTAGATCGATCCCTTAAGGGACCAAAGGGCAAAATGGCTGCAAACTTCAGCATGAGGTTACTCAGACACCGTGATGCTTAGAAAATTCTCATCTAATCCTATGGAATCACATTTAGCTCCTATAAATAACCTCTCATGGTTTTCGTTATCTCAGAATGGGTTTTTCATAATGTCCAATTTTCAGTTGATGGAAAAAGTGTCAAATGGAAGCAGTGGAAAGTTGCAAAGTGGTGCAACTTTCATTTTGCAATTCGTGTGACCAAACGAACTATTCCAACGCATCTAAATAGGCATATTTACAGTAGGAATGGTCCTCTTTTGCACCCAAACACGCAGAATCACTCCGAGCTACGTTCAACCAGATCGATCCCTTAAGGGTCCAAAGGGCAAAATGGCTGCAAACTTTAGCACAAGGCTACTCGGACACCGCGATGCTTAAATTTTTTTTGTCTTATTCTATGGGATCGTATTGGGCCCCTCTACAATAACCTCTCTCGATTTTCATTATTTCGGAGTGGTTTTCCCGTAGTGTTCAGTTTTTAGTTGATGGAAAAAGTGTCAAATGGAAGCATTGGAAAGTTGCAAAGTGGTACAATTTTTGTTATGCAACTCGTGTGACCAAATGGACTATTCCAACACATCTAAATAGGAATTTATACGCTAGGCATGGTCCTCTTTCACACCCAAACATGCGGAATCACTCTGAGTTACGTTCAACCAGATCGATCCCTTAAGGGTCCAAAGGGCAAAATGGCTGCAAACTTTAGTATGAGGATACTGAAACACCGTGATTCTTATAAACTTCTTGCCTAATCTTATGAGATCGTGTTGGGACCCTCTACAATAACCTCTCTCAGTTTTTGTTATCTCAGAGTGGTTTTCCCGTGGTGTCCAGTTTTCAATTGATGGAAAAAGTGTCAAATACAAGCAATGGAAAGTTGCAAGGTGGTGCAATTTTTGTTCTGCAACTCGTGTGACCAAACGAACTATTCCAACATGCTCAAATAGGTATTTTTATGCTAGGCATGGTCCTCTTTCGCACCCAAACACATAGAATCGCTCCGAGCTATGTTCAACTGGATCGATCCCTTAAGGGTCCAAAAGGAAAAATGGTTGCAAACTTCAACATGAGGTTACTTGGACACTGTGATGCTTAGAAACTTCTCGTCTAATCCTATGGGATTGCATTGGGCCCCTCTATAATAACCTCTCTCAGTTTTCGTTATCTCAGAGTGGTTTTCCTATGGTGTCCATTTTTCAGTTGATGGAAAAAGTGTCAAATGCAAGCAGTGGAAAGTTGCAAGGTAGTGCAATTTTTGTTCTGCAACTCATGTGACCAAATGGACTATTCCAACGCATCCAAGTAGGCATGTTTACACTAGGCATGGTCCTCTTTTGCACCCAAACTAGTGTGTTTGGTTTACCCGATTTAGGGCATGAATGTCTCATTGAGAAGTAGTGCCTTGACTGCTCAAAGAATAGAAGTCTGACCTAACAATGATTGGTGAGTTGATTTTGGGATAATGTTGTCTAAGTGATGGTTTCAGGGATGTATGGATTCTTGGACATGGTTTAGAAGTGAGATATGTTGTTTTGACAGTTGGACAGTGAAGAGACTTGGTGTAAAATAATACATGAAATTGTAAGTTCAGTCAGAACAAAGTTAAGAGAGCAAGTTCCTAATTTGTATCAATTGTAATAATGATGTTCGTGGTGCTTGATGGTCTGGTAAAAGTTTGAAAGCCAATTGTAATGATGGATTGACTATTTGGGCAAGTTGAATGAATTGATTGAATGGAAGAGTGCAATTGATTGAATGGAAGAGTGCCTTGTTGAAAATGGTATTTTTGAAATGCATGTTGATCTAATTGATTGAATCAAAGTTTTCTAAAATGGTTTTTTTTCTTTGAATGAGTCAATTGGAATACAGATTTGTGGAAGGATGAATGATGAATGATAAGAGAATTTGAGTGGATGAAAAGTAGATTTCTAATGAAATGTTGAAATTTTGTTTGATCTTCTCCAAGATGAGTTTGGGACAAGAGTCCCCTGAGTTGTTGAGTGGTTTGGAAATCTTTTTATTGCATCAGCTTGTTGCTTACTATTATGCTTTGATAGAATTTTTCCAAGCATCCATAACTTGTTCGAAAACACTTGTTTTAGGATTTTAGCCATAGTAGCAAGGCAATGAACTGTTTGATAAAATGCTTTGATAGACATGTATGAAAAATGTGTTAGCATAGACAAGGCAGTGAACTCTTCGAAAAAATGCCTCAAAGAAATGTGGTTTCATGATGATGGAATGGCATGACGAATGCCATGACAACAAAATTGCTATGGATTTTCATGGCATTCCATCACCATTGAGACCACATTTCTTTGAGACTTTTTTTCAAACAGTTTGCTGCCTTTTCTATGCTATTGATTATTAGTATGCTTTGATAGATTTTTTCCAAGCATCCATAGCTTTTTTGGAAGTACCTATTTTAGGCTTTTAGCCATAGCAACAAGGAAGCGAACTGTTTGATAAAATTCTTTGGTAAACATGTATGATAAATGTAGTAGCATTGACAAGGCAGCGAACTGATTGAAAAAGTGCCTCAAAGAAATGTGGTCTCATGGAGATGGAATGCCATGACAATCCACAACAATTTGCTTGTCATGGCATTCAATTTCATAGAGACCATTATTTCTTTGAGGCATTTTTCAAATGCTCATTCCCCATGTCTATGCTATTGCTTAATACTATTATGCTATGATAGATTTTTCTAAGCATCCATAGCTTGTCTCGAAAAGCACCTATTTTAGCTCTTTACCATAGCAATAAAGCAAATGAACCTGCTTGATAAAAATTTTGATGTATTATGTATGAAAAAAAATGTGGCAAGCATAGACAAGGTGAACTCTTTGAGGGAATGCCTCAAAGAAATGTGGTTTCCATATGTGATGGAATGGCATGATGAATGCCATGACAAGAAAATTGATGTGGATTGTCATGGCATTCCATAACCATTGGAGACCACATTTCTTTGAGGCATTTTTTGAAACAGTTCACTGCCTTGTCTATGCTATTGCTTATTAGTATGCTTTGATAGATTTTTTCCAAGCATCCATAGCATTTTTGGAAGCACCTATTTTAGGATTTTAGCCATAGCAACAAGGAAGCGAACTATTTGATAAAATGCTTTGGTAAACATGTATGATAAATGTAGTAGCATAGACAAGGCAGTGAACTATTTGAAAAAATGCCTCAAAGAAATGTGGTCTGATGGTGATGAAATGCCATGACAATCCACAACAATTTTCTTTTCATGGCATTCCACCACCATGAGACCACATTTCTTTGAGGCATTTTTTTCAAACAGTTTATTCCCTTGTCTATGTTATTGCTTACTATTATGCTATGATAGATTTTTCAAGCATCCATACCAGCACTGCTTTTAGGCTATTAGGCCATAGCAAAGACAATAAACTATTTGATAAAATGCTTTGATAGACATATGAAAAATGTGTTAGCATAGACAAGGCAATGAACTCTTTGAAAAAATTCCTCAAAGAAATGAGGTCTCATGGTGATGGAATGCCATGACAATCAAAAGCATTTGATTGTCATGGCATTCCATCAGGTCATGAGACCTCATTTCTTTGAGGCATTTTTTCAAAGATTTCACTTCCTTGTTTATGATATTGGTTACTATTATGCTTTTGATAGATTTTTTCCAAGCAACCATAGCTTGTTCGAAAGTACTTGTTTTAGGCTTTTAGCCATAACAACAAGGCAACACTTGAACTATTTGACAAAATGCTTTGGTAGACATGTATGAAAAATGTTGTAGTATAGACAAGGAAGTGAACTATTTGAAAAAATGCCTCAAAGAAATGTGGTCTCATAGAATGCCATGACAACCAAATGTAATTGTCAGCTGATCCTAGTTATTATTATGCAATGTGAAGTAATTGCATAACTGCTTAGATTGACTTTGTAAAAACTATATTGTAATTGAAATTTTGTCATCTATTAGCATCTAGTTATTAGTTATGAAATGTGAAGCAATGCTTTGATTTTGAAAGATGTGCAATGCAATGTAATCAACATTATGAATATAAACTACAAAAATCTATTTTTTACTAAGTTACCGGTTTGGTTTTGGGTTCGGGTTCGGGTTCAAGAACCTGGTTCGCCGGTTCAGGAATTTTTTTTTTGGGGTTGGGTTCCTTTTGGGTTCGGTAATACAAAAACATATAAAAATCAGAAATATATACATATTTGCAGCAGTAATCAAGTTCATAATACACCACCATATTAATAGTCAAATAACATAGCAAAAATACACCACCACTTTCATAGTCAAATATAAAAATATTAGTGATACTCGAATGTCATGATACACAATTATAAATTAAAGTTCAAACATAAAAATTTCAAGTGTTTACAATCAACCATTATTGATCATTGATCAATCTAAAAAGTGTGAACATTTTTCTATGTGGAAGGCAAACAAGAAAACAATGTTACATAATTATTTACATTGTGAAAGAGCCAAAACCTTTTTCTTGTAGATCATAGAAGAATCTCAGTGATTTTTTGGGTGTCCTTGCCTTGGAACGAAACTATCCTGAGCCATGAATGATTGACCAGGAACTATGAGAAAGAAATAAGATAAATCATGCAACTTGTTGCAATTTCTTTCCTTGGGAAAAGGGTAAAGTTTTCTTTTCAAGGAGAATCTCCTTTAGAGTTTCAACGCATTGATAATTTTCAAGATAGAGTTAGCCAAATATGTCATCTAGGTTTGAAGCTTTTAGGTAAAATGTTTTCTACTTAAAATTTTGTTCAAAATTGAAGATGCAGGCTCTCCTCCCTTAGGGAAGAGAAGGCCTATCAAACCTAACACTCTTATGCAACACTTCTTAAGTTCTTATTGATGCAGTATTAGATGCGAAGTTTCAAAATAGGCATGGTTATATAAATTTTCATTGTAGGACTATCATTGCATCAAATTAAGAATTTTCAATCCTTTATGGTCTAGAAAAGAGAAGTATGGAGTAGTGTTCCAATGCTAAAGTCTTATTGTGAATCTCTTTGCTATGAGTGGTTCAAAAATGAGGAATCTATCTTCTACACCAAATGAGAAATATTCACAATATGTGCTAGGAAGGAATAAGTCCATAAGATCGAGTATGCAAGAATTGAGAATTGCAAAATTGGCTTACATTTGACTTTCAAACACATAAATTTTCACACTTTTCGATGTTCACACGTAAGTCAAAAAGTATATGTGCGTAAGTTGTAAAGTATACACTTGAATACATGTAACTCATATCTATTGAACCATGAATTTATAATGCAAATATGGACACCATCAATAAAAAATATTTGTATTAAAAGAAAATAGCCATGTACGCATACATCAATATATGTCGATATAAGTATAAAGTATAGTTACAAAATAGCCATATAGGCATACAATGTCAAATATATCCAATACAAAATATGTACAAAATTGCCATGTAGGCATACAACAAAGGGCTCTGCATTCAAAATTCATTTCTCTCCATGCTTTGGTTCAAATATAAGTTTCTTTCCCTTTGCTTGGTGATCTGATGGCGATAATTCTGTCACCCATTTCTACTATGATCGCGGAGTGCTCCTACTACTCCTCCTAGTGTTTAGCTTGTGGTGAAGTTTTAACTGTTACAATAAGAAGTAAAGACATTAATATATAGAAATTACATTATAAAAATTGATATATTTAACAAAATAATCACTTACAACCATCTCACGATCACTCTCCTTAATGGAAATATTTGCACGTCAATGCTCAAGCATGCTCAAGCCCTGTATAAACCATCCAAATAGGAATTAAACTATGAATCAATAATGGTTTTATTTTTTACTAGAACTAGTTCATCTATAACAACGAATGTAAATTGAAATTTAGTAATTTGCCTCATACCTCCTCTATCAGAGCCATCGAGGATTGTATTGTAGTAGAAACATCAATATCCATTGCCCTTGTTACATTTGGTGGAGCCACACCAACATCTAAAATAATACAAAAATTATTCAATCACAAAAAGTTACAATAGCAATCCACGGATGACTTATAATGTATGAGATCTAATGAACAAAATTTTGAGCGCACAAGTATTAAAACTATATATTTTTATTATTAGTTACCTTAATTTGGAAGTAATGCTTTTGAGTTTGAATGATGTACGCAACATAGCAAACAATATGAATATAAAACTACTAATAAATCTATTAAACTTAGAATTCATTAGTTAAGTTCTCTTTATTCTATATTACCTCTGGGAATCTGATCAAATCTATTAAGCACTAGGGAGGTGTTTCTTGAAACCTCCAACAACATCACTCCCTGTCCAAAATCAAATATTAAAAATACCATTCATAAACAATGCTATTGACATGTAATAAATTTATAATTTTACTTGTTACTTACCCCACTAATAGGTGTGTACTGCAAAATAAAGTAGTGGATGACTATGTATCCAAATTTCTACATCAGGATCTCGCGAATTTTATTAAAATAATAAAACTAAATTAGTTAATCTTGCATTTCACAATCGAAATTTAATAAATTAAATTCAATGAACATGTTGAATTTTACCTGAGTGTCAACGCCATATGCATCATGAAAAATTTCATCCATCCTCTCCATCCCCGTAGATGCATACGGATCAGGCTGCGTAGTAGCATATGGATCCTGCGTAGCACCCTCTTGAGTGTCGGTAGGGTCATATGAACAAGTCATCTTGCAAGATTGACACACATGGGTTTGAAGGCCACCACCTAAAGACTCCTCTGGATGGTGCTATACAATAGGGCTAGTGTGATGGATGACACTCTGGATCAAAGTTGTGATCACTTGCAATGTCTCTATGTTGGCACTCTCCTTCGTAATAGCAGACATCACAATATGATCATGAAGCGGCCTAGTGAGAGGTCGTCTCCCTTGCTGCATAGGATCTAGATGTGCATTGGGCCTATCCTGAGCTGACCCCCCACCTCTCCCCTGGAACTCCCTCATATCAAAATAATTTTGGATTTGGTTCAATACAAACTTACTATATAGTTTCCTAAGAAAATATTGGGGGACTTCACAATTATTGCATGGTGGATAATCAAAGACCATATACCATCTTTCATAAAAATGGTTCTTAATCTCTTGGTGGTGGCACCAATGAATAAGAAACCTCTTTGCATTGAGGGTAAGATTTTCATTTGTTTTAGGGTTAGTGAATAGAGAGCACAAAATCACCTTAGTAATTTTTAAATCTTTTACTTATTTATATGATAATTTTTCTGATAATATGCCCTGCCGTCTACCTCCCACCTTGCCATCCATATTTGTTGGGTGATTGCATCTACATTTTAACATATCTTTCAATGAATTTGTTAGAAGCATTCTTCTATGGTTGGAAGCATGTGACCACCAACTCCCTACTAGTCAAGATCCTCAAGTTGTTTTCATTGTTCTCAATTTCAATTCCTCAAATTTTCTTGGAGTGCCGTGAGGGTATTGAGAGAATGGTGGGGGAGGTTGATTTTGTTGAGGATTTTGCTGTTGAGGATTTGTCTCCTCTTCTTGTTGAGGATTTGCAGGATTTCCTACAAATTTTTAAAAAAACAATCAAATCTAACCAAAAACAAACAAAATCAATTTCAAACTAACAAATTAAAAAAAAATAGTAAACAATATTTACCTCCCACATCTCTTTGTCATCGTGGCACCATATTTGTAAAGAAAATCCAATTGTTGTTGATGAAATTTGTAGAAATCCTTCCTCCTAGAACGTGAGCACGAAAGTGAGGGTTTTTGGCCGCACGTAGAGCTGAGAAACAATAAAAAGAAAATGATATAGATTTCACCTTTTTTTTTCTATTAAAATCACATAACACACTCTCATTATCTCTTTTCAATTTTTTTTCTCATTTGGCCACAAAAGTGCGACCAACTTCATGCACCCGCCCATCATATGTATTAATAATAAATTAAGTGTCACATTTTTTTCATTTTAGATCACATATTTTCCATAAAAAATTTTGCATTATCATACAAACATTACAGTACATTAATGCACTCCTGAACCATAGATTTTTGGACCCAATGGACTCTTTAAATCTTATAGGGTTTTTCCCCTAAAAGGAGAGAGATTAGATCCAAAAATATTATGGGTTCACTTAAATTATGCTATGCAAGATGTTGTCTATGCTAAATGAAGTAACTAAATGCAATTGAATGATTTCAATGACTAAATATGAATGCAAGACTAAGATTTATGCGAAAACACACTGTGATATGCAAACAATGAAGAAAATGAAGAAATGATGTAGAATAGAAAGAATTATGATAAAACAGAGTGCACTGGGTAAAATTTGATGAATCTGGAGTGTCTTAAATGTTGGTTGATGTTACTGATTTTTCACAATGGAACTCATTCACCCAAGGTGGCAACTCAATCCTCCACCTAGTGAAAAAGTGTAGGGAGCAAGTTTCTGATAGTTGGGATCCGAAATCTAAAAAATCTCATATTTTCAGTCCTAAGGTGGGACTCATTCGCCACTGGTGGCAAATCAATCCTCTCCCAAATTTTTAAAAAATCAAGTGACAACTTTGCAACACCAGATATGGAAATGTCTACTTGTTAGGTTGTCAAAGTTAGTTCAAACCCTTGATGATGTAAGTCTAAAGTAATGCTAATGGATGATCTAAAGTGCTTGAAATTTTATTGATGAAATAATATAAGATGCTTAAATGAATGCTTGGATAAATGCTTGGATAAA
Organism: Sequoia sempervirens; assembly: GCA_007258455.2. Classification (NCBI taxonomy): domain Eukaryota; kingdom Viridiplantae; phylum Streptophyta; class Pinopsida; order Cupressales; family Cupressaceae; genus Sequoia; species Sequoia sempervirens. Next base: position 6,024 of record VDFB02390987.1, on the reverse strand, counting down.
TGCTTAAGTGAATACTTGAATGAATGCTTGAATGAAAGGGGTTAAAATGGATGTAAAAACACTTATTTATACCATCTTGTGCCTTAGTAACTGTTCATACCTCATCACAGGCCGACATCAAGTAATTTTTGAATAAAACCCGAAAGGAAATTTGAAATATTTTAAATTTTGGAGCCAAGGGGGACTCATTCACCACCCATGGTGAATGTGTCGGGCACCTAGGGCTTGAATCTAGGTGTCAGGAATTAAGTTGTATTTAATGTTGTTTGTTAGGATTATATTCAAAAATACACTCAGACAAAGCATATGAGGGCATAAAGGGGTCAAATAAGTCATAAGAAAGGAATAAATAAGGGGAATTTTCCTAGAAAAGTGTGAATCTTTGTTACAAGACTTTACAACACTTGAAAATAGGATTTTTTGATGTGTAAAAAGATGATTTTTAGGTGAATTATATTAAATAGAGTCTAGAAGAATGTGGAAATGTTTTACATCAACATCAAAACACTTCACAACACCTTCACAAGACATCATTATTTGAATTTTAATACCTAAATAACCATGTTCAAGCCATATTACATCATAAAAAAATAAAAAAAGGTCAAACACCATGAAACAAGACCTCAAAGGCCATGAAAATGACAAGGGGCCATTTTTCTACAACACATTTAGCCGCCATTTTAGTGAGAGGATGAACCTGCTTCAAACTCACACTAAAGTAGCCATGAACATCGAGAGAAGGGTTCAAATGCGCTTATGTTAGCAAGATGGAATAACAACAATCAAGAGGGATGATCAAGCCCCTATGATGAAGATCCCATGGAAAACTAAGCATACAAACAAAGGAACACACAAGTGTTGAGAATTAGATGAATCTTCGATCATCAATCCAACTAGTTGTGAACTAGACCTATGCTAAAAGAGAATGTGCACTCACTCTGGGGTGAGAGAACACATGATGATTCTGCCGAGTGAGAAGGCCCAAATGCACTCACTTTGGGGCCATGGAACTTCTGACTATCTGTGGGGTGATAAATCTCAAAAATAAGTAAGATACATATGCTAGTTGGTATGCACTCACAAACACAAAAGTGGCTATGGGGAAAAGTCATGCCACTCGGCGGGCTTCCCACTCAACCATGTCAAACTTATACCTTGTGATAACTTTAACAAGGTGCTACAAAGCAAAAGGAAAAGGTGTCAATTCGAGCTTCATGACACAAGCAAAGCTTTGTATGCTTATAAATCATGAACAAACCAGATGGCACCACAAGCATGCAAGTTGTGTTATAATGTAAGGTGGCCATACAAATTGTAACAAATGTAAAAATGCAAAAATGTAAAGTGTAAAAATGTAAAAAGTAAAAATGTAAAAATGTAATGATGTTCAAAGGAGTCTTGTTTAGTTTATGTAAGGTCAATCACTTAGGGAACATTGTTTCTAACATATCCAAGAGAGGACCAATCAAATAATAGTAAATTCACAACTTAGGGGATGCAGTGTGTCGCATCAAGCCATCAAGAGGAATCTTATGAAGGACATCACACCTAATGTCATCCAAAAAGTAACAAATGTGTCATATAAACGACTAGGCTACACTAAGAACCAAGAATGAAAATAAATTATGGTAATGTATGTCCCCCACTTTAAAGGAATTGCTACACACTTGTTCTCTGAGAAATTACTTTAAAACAGAAGAGGAAAGAAAATGAAAAAGGGATAACAAGACATGAGAACCAACTAGGAAATCCCTATGCCAAGTCATATGTTTCGAAGTTAGGTTTTGTCATGTCAAGAAAAATGAAAAGAAAAATAAAGAAAGGGAGTTGCCCCCAGAAAAGAAAGCACACCAAACACATAACGGATCTATGGATTTTGGGTCAGTATGTTCATTGCTGCAATGTTTTTATGAAAGAGCTCAGAACTAACATCATTCCTCAAAGCACCTAGAACAAGAAGAATGACACAAAGAGAGTGAAAACAAAAGAAAAGTCCATTTTGGGTCAACATGGAAGAGACATTGCAATCTCAATGCCTTGCATCGTCCCAAAAAGGAAAACACAAGCCAAAAGAGACGGGAAAAAAAAGAAAATGAAAAATCTTTTGGGTCAACATGAAGGAGACATTTCAATCTCAATGCCTTGCATCATCCCCAAAAGGAAAAGCACAAGAAAAGATAAAGAAAAAGGAAAAGGGGACCTTGTGGGTCAACTTGGAAGAGACTTAGGGTGTCTCTATGCTTTGTATCATCCCCAAAGGAGAACACAAAACAAAAATGAAAAAGACAAGGATTGTTTGGGTCAACATGGAAGATACTTAGGGCATCTCTACACTTTGCATCATCCCCAAAGGAGAACACAAAAAAAATTCAAAAGGAAAACAAGGCAAAAAGCGATGTAAGACATATAGAAGAATAGGGATGTAAATAGAAGAAGTGTACAATGAGATAGAGAACATAAAACACACGATACAGGGGAACATGATACGCAGATAAAAGGAAAAAAAAAGGAAGAAGTAAAAAGGTTAATGAGGCATATGCAAATCAACCATCTAATAGGTTTTCCACCTCCCAATCATGATCATCATACTGCAAGGGCAGTTGACTATCCAATGGAGGAATTGCAAGTGCCAAGCTAGGAGGATCACCAAGTTGTGCACTTGGTATAAGAGATTTATCATCTAAGCTCATAGAAGAGGGGAATAAGGAATTCAAATTATTGTGCAGCTCTTCATCGATTTTAGCAATCTCTTCATCATCATCCTCATCAAGATTAATTACGACAAGATGAAGAGTAATCTCCAAGGAAGGATGTATCAGCAATGGAGGTTGTTGTATAAGCTCAGTTTGTTGTGAGGGTGGTGATGGGCTATCTTGTGGTGGGTTAGGAGGATTATCAAGAATTATTTCTGTCAATGTTCGAGGTTGATTTTCTTTATTTTTTTCATTTTTCATTTGTCGAACGAGAAAACAATGATGACGACGAAGCACTCTAGCACCCTGATTTCATTTAATTCTATTTTTAAGTTGTTTAGATGTAAGAGCGGATTGGTCAATTGTAGGTGTTGTCACCTAGAATTGCACCCTATGCAGAGTTTACAAGAAACTGAGCATTCTAGAGCAACATGGGATCATCTCAAGGCTGTGGGTCACCTATAACTGAAATGAACCTCCGGAGGAGGCCGGCTTCCTTTGGGTATCACCTAAATTATTGATTCTTTGAGAGAAAAGAGGAAGAAGATGCATAAATTAAAAGACCACACTAGGATGATACACCGAATGATGAGAAATCATGAAATGAACACAAAAAGAACATACCCTTGAAAGCCCAATTGCTATTCCCAGGACAACATCTTTCAGATTTAATGCTTGTCTTCCTAACAAGTTTGATCTACATACGCATCTCAAGAAGGAAAGATTACTTTTCACAACTCTAAGATATGAATGCAATATTATGGAAAACACAGTTAGAAACTTGCAAGCTCAAAAAGGAAGATACAAAAATGAGAATCATACAAATATGAAGACAAACTTCCAACATAAATTTCTGTGTTGTATTCAAGATTTCAGCTAAGTTGCAGAAAACATACATTGACTGAGAAAGGATTTGATTGAAAATCACTAACTCTTCAGGGTGTGCAATCAAAACTACTTACAAAAAGGCAAAAAATGCCTTATATACAAACTGATACGTCGGCCCCTTAGGGCTTACAAAAATATCCTGATTTGGGATAGAACTTCCCCGATATTTATCGGATTAATGTTGAAGATCCTATGTGTCCCTGTTGTTGGTGTCAGTGTGAAATATTCTCAAAGAAGTCCTCTTCAGATATACCTTTAGCTACCACATTTATTCGATCCATCGTGTCTAGTTGAGCTACTTTGGCTGCACCATGAATGCTCTGATCCTGCAACAGATACACGTCGCCCTTCATCCTGTCAATGCTCTTTGGACTGCCACAGTCTACCCTTATATCTCTCTGATTGGCCGAGTGAAAACCATGCAGCCCTGCAGCCGGTCATAAGTCCTTGAATGGAAATGCATCTCGGCAAGACCGTCTCTGTTTGCTGAGACTCTTTGTCGAACTCCATTTGTTTACCCTGAGTTCATTCCTCTCCACCGGGCTCGAGCTTCCTATGGCCTTCGGTGAGATCTTACCAAGTTGGCAAGACCTCCCACTGATGGCTTATCCTGTGCTGAACTCTCTATCTCCTGGCCAGGTTCTCCTGCTTTGCTGAGACCCACGTCAAAAACAACATCATCCGCCGGCCATCCATTTGCTGTTGGGCTCCTTGTGACTTCAGCGAAACTTGAGGCATTCGCCGAGACCCTTTGTTGAATAAAATAACCTCTGCCGAATAGAAAACCTTTAGTTGCCGAGACCCATGCTTTATCCTACTAACAAGCCCATCTATTTTCCATCGCTGTGACATCCTACTATCAACAAGACACTGAACATAATGCACCCCATTATTCTGAAAGACCTTGCCTCCCATGAGTCGCTGAGACCCAATGCATCCCCCACCGATGAGTCTATCTGTTACAAGTATGTTGTTGTAGCTTTCGCCCATCGGAGAGACCTCTCATAGACTATATCTGTTATGTCGAAAAGCCTCATACATTGAGAGTCACCGAGACAAGGAAGTTGTCACGCCGACCAGGAGCCTTCATGTCTTCCATCGGCGAGACCGAAGGTCAGTTGTCGAGACCTTATGGCGATCGCCCTGAATTACGCCGATGAGTAAATCCCTCCGCCATCGATCGATGAGACAAAAATGAACTCATGCCGATATGATATACTCTGCTCCTCAGTCGGCAAAACAAGAAGACTTTGCTGAGACCCTATGCTGATAGAATAAGGCTCCGCTAATGAATCACCATATACCTTAGTCGGGGAGAGATGATAAAATCGGTAAGACGCAACCCCGACGGTGAAAACATATGCCGATAGAAACCCCACGATCACCAAAACAAACAAAGCGTCCCACCGAATGAAGTATGCAGAAGCCTTTTGATCATCGTGACATCGGATGAGTCCTGCCGATAGGCAACACAAACTCATCTGATGCAGAAAACATAACCTGAGTTGGGGAAACATCACAGACCTATGCCGATAGGAACCAGGATACAAAGAATGCAAAAACTAAGGGAACAACCGATGCAACATGGTAAAAATGTGGGCAGAAATTGTTCAAGAGGGAACCTAGCATGAAAAACCTTCAATGAAGAGATCCCATTTGACCCTTATAACACCTACAACATAGATGCTTGCCTGATTGAGCCTGAGGGTGTAAACCAAGTAACATTTTTGGCAATTTTTGCAGGATGTTTGCCTGCTAAACATGAAGACTGGTGGCCTAGGCCTATCCATTTGGCATGGAGTCGTTAGAAAACTCAAAGGACAATTAAAACGTCAGCTTGCACATTGCCCCAACCTCATAAGATTTATAGGACACAACAGGTGGCCAAAAGGCAAGACAGGGGAAACAAAAAGAGAAGATATATACTGTGCTGAAATAGCACTTATGGAAAACATAAAACGTACACTATTATGTACAATAGATAGACTGTGTCATATTTGAAAACAAGACTTAGGGTGTATCCCATTGACTGGGATAGGAAGCATTTCACCTTCTATTGTAGCTAGTTGATATGCATTGTGTTCTTTGCAATCTCTGATGATGAATGGACCTGTCCACATATTATCAAATTTAGTGTGATGGACAGGTCTGCTTTTGAGAATGCCCCACTTCAACACAAGGTCTCCCACCCTAAAAACCTTTGTTATTTCCCTTTTGTCAAATGTCTTCTTATTCTGGAGCTAATGATACTCCAAAGCCTTGATTGCTCTGTCCCTTGATTCCTGGAGCTCCATAAGCTCTGCATATCTTACAGACATTGGGTTATGTCCTTCAAGCATTTCCAACTGATGAACAATGTCTAGAGCTGGAAGCTCCACAAATAGGGGCAATCTTGCCTCCTTACCATAGACCAACATATATGGTGAATCACCAACAGACCTCT